>NQII01006036.1:0-13777 GCA_002778355.1 Clitarchus hookeri
AGCACCAATGTTGTTTTGCTAAGGTATCCTTCCGCCTCAGCTGTTCCTGACACAAGCAGCAATTATTTTAAACGTTATTATGTTATTACATCCATTTCTTGTAAACAGCATAAAATAATGTGCATAATAAGACTGGTTTCCATTGTGCTCTACTCATTTTCTGTCCTTCTGTTGCTTAACACACATCAGGATGACTTTGCACTGTCCCCTTAAATGGCTGGGAAGAGGGGAAGCAGTTTCCTAGCAACTAACCCAGTCACTTCCCCTTCTCTGCTGGATGAAGGGAGGTGGATGTTTACTGTCTTTGGAGATGCTCAGCTGCAGCTCATTATGGCCAAACACAACATTTCTTCCTCCCCTTATACATTTGGTGAGAAGGAAAGTGGAGGCTGATAGCGTCTACACAGCTCGCATTTGCTCACAAATATTGCATGACTCCCAAACTAAATTGAGGAGATATGATTCTTTGGTCTTCCTCCGCTAGCTTTGGTTGCAATTCTTCAAAGCACAAGCTGCTTTAACTCGTCCCCTCTGGCTTTGTGGAAGGGGTGGCCGACAGATCACCCTACTGCCGAATTTGGTGGGGAAGGGTCTGGCATAGGGCACTTTCCTGCAAGTTCTGGTGTAGTTGGGAGCATCTAAAAAAATAATCACAACTTTAAGCAGTAACATTTTGTTTTTTCTCTTTTCAGCATTTAAAAATTTTGGTGTGGTGATCAATCAGTTGCAACAATTTAAAGAGATAAAATACAGTATTAGTAAATGTCTTTTAATATAAAGGATTTATTATGGCTACATTTCTAGACAGCAGATGACATTGTTTTTAGTGTAACTGTGTAATAATGCTCTAAATTTGAGGCTTTTAGTTCCTCTCATGGGTGTTGGATGTTCTTATGTAATGTTGCCATTTTGAGGAATTCCTTTTCCATTGTACTGAACGAATACATAAAATAACTGACTGTAGAACTTTTGTCTTCGCCTGATAAAAAATAATTGGCATGTATGCATTCTTCTTACAAACAAAAAAATGATGCAATGAACTTCCCCAGAAAGCTTTACTTAAAAACACCACTTTAAATTGTACGGAATTGCACCAAATATATTACATTGTTGTTAGTGATACAGAAGGAAACCAGGTGTAGTCTCTCCATGCACTTCGTTACACCATGGTGTTTGCATGTTGATCAGACTTGCTTTGAAAAAAAAAAGAAGATAGTTTTTCCTGCCCTTTTTCCCTCCATTTTCCTGGTTAAAAAATATCAAGGAAAGAATTTTACGAGTTAAGAAGGGCAACACATAATTATGTATTCATGATGAGAAAAGGGATTGAGGTTGAATTGAAAAAATAGTACAAGAAAAGAGAGAATAACAAATAAAATGGTAAGCTTTGGAGTTAAAGCATAGATCACTTGAGCATTATGGTAAAATAAAACAAGAAGTTAACTCTACAAATAGGCTATCCATGGTAAAGTGAGCACTTTTCAAAGCCCTCTCATTTGGTATAATAGTCAATAAATATATTTTATTTTAACCTTAGACTTTAACTTCCGAGTGCAGTGGAATATACACACTTTGTTTATTACTTACATGGCAGTGTTTATTTAAAAAGGTGGTTCAAGAATAAAAAATGGCTGAAAGGAAAAAGTAACCAGGGCCTCAAAATTTCTCACTTTACCATGAACAGCCTAAAATAATGTTATGTAGAGAAAATGAAAAACACTTAAGGAAATAAACAAAAAACAGTAATCATAATAGAAAGATTACAAGACCATGAAATGAAATTATATGCAGAAAAATTTTACCCGCAGTAATGTTATAACGGGGTTCTTGCGAAATATTTGGGTTTTTCTCATTTTAGTAATTACTATAATTGCTTTGTTATTGTTGTTGTACACTATAAATTAAAAATATAGTAATTTTTTGTAATTTAATTTTTATCTAAGAAAACTTAATTTTTATGGCTATAATATTTTTTATGAATTTTGTTTGACTGCCACGTTTGCTAATGTGATAGGTTTACGCGTNTTAATTTTTATGGCTATAATATTTTTTATGAATTTTGTTTGACTGCCACGTTTGCTAATGTGATAGGTTTACGCGTGCCCAACTTTGCAGTTGGAGTTAAGAATTTAGATGCATGTATTTTGAAGTGAGTTCACAATATATGTAGCATATTTTAACTTTTTTATTCTACATTTCGAACACACAAAAAAGTGGACTGAAAATGAAAATAATATATTGTGAAAGTGTACATTGAGTTTTCACAGTAGTCACATTTACTTTTATGTTCTTTTTAATGTTGAAGGTAAAACATTGTACTTTTAAACGGGAAATTTGGAACTGGTAGAACAAAATACTGAGGAATAAGTGTTAAAAATGTATCAATATCCAATAAATATTACTTATTAAAAATTCTGTTGGATGCACTGAGAATGTTCAGCAGCTTCTGCAGCAAGATTGAAGCTGTGACATGAGATGCAACAATGGGATGGGTTGCTTAAGGGCAGGAGATATCAAGTTTGTTGTTGCTGAGTTTTGGTTGAGTGTATTTAGATTTAAGTGTACTGAAATCTTTGAAGTTACAATAATTTAGCAATAATTTTCTGTCAATTTGCTTTGCAAAGACCAAAATGTTCGCTGTGTTGAGGGAAGTTTACTGCCATTGTAAGAAAGCAGAAAAGTGTAAGTCTGTTGACAATCATTATGGATTACAGTATTTTTAGCTGTATAGATAGCATCCATAGAACAAGTAGCAAATACAGTATGTACTTAGGCTAGTAAAACATAAATTTGGTAGTCACGTGTCAGTGCTCCACAAAGTTTGTGTGTAGATGTTTTTAANGTACTTAGGCTAGTAAAACATAAATTTGGTAGTCACGTGTCAGTGCTCCACAAAGTTTGTGTGTAGATGTTTTTAAGTTTTTTTTTTAATTGCAAAAATGATGTTAATGTTAGATATTACAAAGAAAACTATTTGTAATTTAAATAACATGGATCTTAGATGTTCAGTGAAATTATACAATATATTGTTAGAAAAGCCAACAAAGTAATACAGGAAACTCAATATAGTCAACCTTAAAAAAAGTTGTGTACCTTAAAAAGATACTGTCTCAACATAAGCGAGTGTAGTTTTCATTTGTAAAGTAAACTTTTAGTTTGTATCACTAATTGTCTTGTCGATTTTGTAATTTAATTTGTACAATTTGTACAGGTTGTGTGCAAGCTGGTTTTGGCTCAATTTATGAAATAGTTCTGTGCAGATGGATAGAATGTTAGTTGGAGAGTACGGTAGTAGTAGTACAAAATGGAATAGTCCAGCCATTTTCATTTTGATGTTATTTGCTCAGGGCACTGTTATGTACACACAGTGCTGAAGATTAAGGAATGTTCATGACATAGTGCACTCGTAACCACTTGGGTGCCAAATTGGTGTTTGTAACTTGTAATGATGATTAGGCACTACTAACCATTGTTGCAGTTTTATTGCTACAAGAGAATAACGAATGATGTAGTCTTTGTGGATTCAAAGGAACACTAATGATGAATATGAGATGTCCGGTTCACACTAGTGTTGAAAAGATAGGTTTCAATAAGTGAAGAGTTTTGAATCATTTTTAAATTGTTGGACAGTAGTTTAAAAAAAATAGTTACTGCAGACACATAGGTCAGCAGAGGATGAAAGAAATGTGTGAAATTTCTAGGTGTTTGTGTGTGTATGTATGTCTGTCTGTGTCTCTCTCTTTTTTCTCTTTTTTTTTTTCCATCATCTGTATGAAATATGTCATGCACATATTCCTTCAACATTATTTGGTTGTTTGGTTGGTAACAGTGAACAATATCCAAAGAAACTGTTTTTTTATCATCCATTACAAATATCAGTTAACAAGAATGAGTTTACCTGGACAGCAAATGTATCCATTACACTACCAGTACATACAGTAGAAGGAAAATACCATGAAGCCCCTATCCCAGGAGAGATGTGTGTGTNATGTTCAGTGAAATTATACAATATATTGTTAGAAAAGCCAACAAAGTAATACAGGAAACTCAATATAGTCAACCTTGAAACAAGTTGTGTACCTTAAAAAGATACTGTCTCAACATAAGCGAGTGTAGTTTTCATTTTTAAAGTAAACTTTTAGTTTGCATCACTAATTGTCTTGTCGATTTTGTAATTTAATTTGTACAATTTGTACAGGTTGTGTGCAAGCTGGTTTTGGCTCAATTTATGAAATAGTTCTGTGCAGATGGATAGAATGTTAGTTGGAGAGTACGGTAGTAGTAGTACAAAATGGAATAGTCCAGCCATTTTCATTTTGATGTTATTTGCTCAGGGCACTGTTATGTACACACAGTGCTGAAGATTAAGGAATGTTCATGACATAGTGCACTCGTAACCACTTGGGTGCCAAATTGGTGTTTGTAACTTGTAATGATGATTAGGCACTACTAACCATTGTTGCAGTTTTATTGCTACAAGAGAATAACGAATGATGTAGTCTTTGTGGATTCAAAGGAACACTAATGATGAATATGAGATGTCCGGTTCACACTAGTGTTGAAAAGATAGGTTTCAATAAGTGAAGAGTTTTGAATCATTTTTAAATTGTTGGACAGTAGTTTAAAAAAAAATAGTTACTGCAGACACATAGGTCAGCAGAGGATGAAAGAAATGTGTGAAATTTCTAGGTGTTTGTGTATGTATGTCTGTCTGTGTCTCTCTCTTTTTTCTCTTTTTTTTTTCCATCATCTGTATGAAATATGTCATGCACATATTCCTTCAACATTATTTGGTTGTTTGGTTGGTAACAGTGAACAATATTCACAGAAACTGTTTTGTAATCATCCATTACAAATATCAGTTAACAAGAATGAGTTTACCTGGACAGCAAATGTATCCATTACACTACCAGTACATACAGTAGAAGGAAAATACCATGAAGCCCCTATCCCAGGAGAGATGTGTGTGTGCATTTCCATGCACACACACAGATATAATTNTCCCAGGAGAGATGTGTGTGTATCTTACATTGCCATGTGCACATCTGTATACTGTATAGTGTTTTCATGGTATGTCGAAATACTGTACCACTAATAATTGTTCCTTCTAGCAATAGTGCAGGGTGAATTTTCATATAGAAATGCTAGTTGAGGTGGTGATTATTGTCTTGAGAAATTTTGTTTCTGTGCATTTTCTGCCTGGTAGTGCAATTGGACGAAAGTTGTTACGGGTATCCAAGACTGGACTAGAAGACTTTTAATCCATTTCCACACATGCTCATTAGAGGACGGGTCTAGTAACCATGCAGATGCAGGTGTTGTGACAAACGCCTTGGAGAAGCATTAGGTTGCACGAGTGGCACGTGGATACATATTGTCCTGTTGGAATAAAATGTCTCCATGTTGCTTGAATGATAGCAGAACATGTTGGACAGTGTTATGAATGCAAACACAAGGCAAACTAGTATTGTATTTTCGTTCTCCACGCAATTCCAGGTTTTGTCTCTGTGTGGTTGCAATGTACAGTGTGGAAGCCGTGATGCAATAATAATTGTGATTTGTTCTGTGGTCACTGTGCTGTCCAGTACAGCTACTTTTACGATGCAACACACTTAGTTTTCATCTGTATGGGATTGTTGTCCATAATCTGGTTTATGTGCATGTGCACCTACCTCTGACCACAGTGCCAACATAATGTCTCGCCAACATTTATAATTCAGCTTGTTGCACATTTCTCTGGTATGACCATCTGGCCTCACAGGTGTATTGTGAAGCCTTGCTTGAACTCCCTTGACACTTCAGACAGAACATCTTTTTTAGTGCATCATGGGAATGTCTGCAAGGACTGTTAATTCATGTTTTCCCTGTTGTTTCTTTCTTGAGTTGGGTAGTATTTTTTAACACATTTTTCAAAATGGTTTTTTAGTTTTGGGAGTGACAAATTGAATGAAATACGTTAAAAATTGGTTTTGTTATTAGTAATTATATTTTTTCAACGTATATTTTCTTATGCAATCAATACACACAACATTGTAAGAATATATTAAATAATGGAAAATTTCACTTCAAACACTATATATTTCTCCATTTTCATTGCCCAAGCCTGATGATAATTACAGAAAGTCACTTTTCACTTATAACATTTAAATGCCTACACTGATATAAACTTAACTTTTCCAGAATACTAAAAAAACTATACCTAGCTAACGACAATGTATTTCATGAAACTGAGTTCCTAAACCGGTACATAAACACTAACATAAACTGCATCAAAAAATGACAGTGTGCGTTAAACCTCTACGACATTACAACACATTTTTAATGCAGGTGTTTTTTAAATGGCATATTCCCCTTTATGACCATTATTCATTATAGGATAAACATGATGGTAAGAGAAAAATACAGGTATCCTAAATTACATGGATTACCTAATAGCATAAGCTCGCACATCTTACACTGAACAAATAGGTCACTTCATACATACCATAGAAACATCATTACATTACCACTCTACTAGGCTTTCTCATTGCAAATAGAATAAAAAAAGCTGACTTCCATCACTCACATTTGCCACTAGAAGCCACTGCTAAAAATTCCAAAAATATTTACCAAGCTCAGGATAGCGACGAAACCAAAATTACATCTATGTATCATCTGGGAGGGAAACTGCATCCACACATTTAATGCAGAAACTCATTTTCCCCCAAATTACCTACCGTGAAGGTTACCGTGGAAAGTAATATAAAGGACTTTCATGGCATTGTAAACTTCTACCAATCATTCTATTTCTTATAAAAAAGACTATTTTAAAATATTTTGTCTTGGAACTTGTTGAAACCGTATTATCTATTTTCTCACACATATCTGCTATAATTTTTCATATTGTACGTGGCTTCTTCGAATATGTTCCCAAATGCTGAAGTGAAAACAATATCTTTGGCAAATGGGATCCTAAAAAAGACTGCAGATACTACCTAACCCCAAGATTTGAATTTTAGAAGCTGCAGGAGTGAATCAAGAAGGAGCTCCTATGTCAACTGAGGCAACTACATCAAATGTTTGCAAAACAGACAGGATTGAGAAGAAGAAAAACTATCACTATTGCCCATACAAGAATACAAGAAGAAAAGGATGACTGCATACAAGTGCGTGCAATGTGACACTGCAGTCTGTTTGGAGCATTCGAAAAAACTTTGAGATACATTAAGACAATGAACATAGTTACCAAAAAAATACAGGTTTTTTTTCTATCGATATGTTTTTTTGAAAAACTGTATAGTTGANGTTACCAAAAAAATACAGGTTTTTTTTTTCTATTGATATTTTGTTTTGAAAAACTGTATAGTTGAACATGTGATGATGATATTTTTTTAGGAAGCTCCAAATAATGTACGTCACTCTTTTCGAGAAAATAGCGTTTCGAGAAAATAGCGGCAGCGCACACCAGTTCCAAGCCACAAAATTCAAAAACATTATGACATTGTTGTTATACAACTTAACGAAATTCCCCCCAAATCCGATGCAAACTCCCTCCAAGAATGTTCCTCATTTTTTTCATTTGCTTGCTTGTAAAGTTGACATGTGATGGCCTAGGGAGGGGGACGTCACGTCAAGAATGGGGTGTTTTTAATTCTGCGTCAGGTCAGTTGCACAGGTTGGAAACGGACTCTACTGCAGAGGCATGTGCATTATGAACTGTTGGCCTCACACTGGCCTCAAATATAATCTAGGACGTCGTCGAGCGCCTACTTGGAACAAAATTCGTGAGGGCGAGGTAATGCCCCGGGCGTTGGATACACTGGTTTGGGCTGGATTNGGGAGGGTAGCGGAGTGCGGCTCCACTAATTGTCGGGCGGCTTGTGCTCTCTCCCATGGGGACTTGTAGATGAGGGCTAGTGTAGATTTATTACTTCGGAGGTGGCAAGACGCAAGGATAGCAGCGGTCCTCCAGGCGTTCCTCCTGCTCCCTCGTCAGCGACAGGAAAGGTACTAATTTTCATCCTGTAGTGTGTGTCGGGCAACAAACCCCTAGCTAAAGTGTACTTCAGAAGTACCTGGGTCAAGCCTCGTCAGGCCTGGCAACCTCTGGGTTATCTGACTTATTTTGCCCATATACTTCGTTGTGTGTCTTTCTAGTGGTTGGGACTCTACCGTACTTGTGCACCACGTACCTTTATGTACTGGGTCCACAGTATGAGTNTGTGTCTTTCTAGTGGTTGGGACTCTACCGTACTTGTGCACCACGTACCTTTATGTACTGGGTCCACAGTATGAGTGGCCATCGAACTTGTTCTGTGTGTAATGCACGTGCAGTCCTGGTTAGGGGCTGCCCGTAGTCCTACTATACGTTGGAAACTGTTGCCAATTCGTGGTCCTCTGCCGTTCCCTTTGAGGGTGATGCTTACCAGTTTGGGGAAAAGGCACACACGTTCACTACAGAGCAAGGAGAAACAGAAGTAAGCTAGATTTCATGTTTTATTCCCTTGAAAATAGAAACACTGTGACCCGTACTATCTCCTACCTCTACACACACTAGGTGTTCAGTCGACTTTGTACAAGAGTCATACAGGTGATGGGGCCTGTTGGTTTGAGGAGCCTAGCTTGAAAAGCAGACGAGAGCTGATAATTAAGTAGTTGTGAAAGCAACGGAACCCTAATTTTGGCTTGTAGTTCTGAAGGACCCGGGGCACCACGTGTGGTTTAAATGTCGGGTGTAGCGACTTTGGTGGCAAGTGTTGAGGGGGGGGTGTGGTTGCAACAAATATTTGGCTGATGCGGTGGGGTTTGCGTCGTCCGCTGAAGAACTGATAGAAGACTGGTAGGTCTTTGGGAGTCCTTAGAAGGACTGTGGCTGTGCAATAGATAGCCTAAGTACGACTTGTGCTGAGGCGAGTGATGTGTACAACTGGTGTTTCTGCCTGGTGCATGGCATTATATTCTCTTTGGCTGGAGGGTTCCTGCGTGCCTCGTTCGCTTCGGTAATCTCCGGCATCATCCCTTGGGGTTATAGCTGGGCGGCGCTGTTGCCGCCGTCTCTTTGCGGGGTGGTGGCAGGGAGGTTGCGTGTGATTGCGGGTGGTATCCGCTGCTCACTTAGGAGCAAACTCTTGCATGCCCGCAACTGCTTCTCAGCTGGTTTACAAGTAGCGGGAGCGTTGGCGTGACTTCCTAGCATTACGTGGGTGCTAGCCTAGGAGGCGACCAGTTGGGGGTTAGACTCCCTCAGGGGCACGTGATGTGCATGTGATGATGCGGAGTCAACAATTGTAATTTGTAGGAAGCGTCATGGGTCAAAGTTCTCTTAGAAATTATGGTACTACGTCAACCTTGTGCTAGCACCATTAGTTGCAAAAAAAACAGTGGTACACAAATGAGGTCAATCTGTAATCTTATGTGTGAAAATCACACCAAATAATGTTACAAGCATTACTTCAACATCATGAAAATGATTTTTACTCAGTTATAAGATGGCTTAATTAATAAATTATATTGGCATTGTTCAGACTTAATTTTGGCAAAGACATTTTATAGGCTTCTGACCCAGCAGTCAATATTGACAAAGTTCAAGGAAATTTAACAAAATTGTATACCCAACATCTTTAAAAGTTTTCTAAAATTTTATTGAAAAGCAAATTCAGCTAATTAATCTGCACACAGGCAATTGATGATGTTACCATTCTGTCTTCACAGCAGCAAAGCGAAATGATGCCTTCAATACACTCAAAATCAAAGCTGAGTACAATACATAGAGGTTCCACTGCAGCTGCTAAAATTAGGTTGAATTTCCTGGATAATTATTCCATCTGCATTGTCCTAAAATTTAAGACTGACCAAACGATGTGATAAACCCTTCTCTTTTAAAAACCAGAAAAAGTGATTTAGAAATCTCTGATCCCCGTCACAGATAACTAAGTCAGAGACTTAATAATGTCATTAAAATTTCATTTCAAAACAGCCGCCAATGCGCGCTCGTGGGTAAAATATTACCTGGAGAAAATGACAAGAAGAACACTAAACTGTATGAAGAAACCGAATAAAATTACATTTCTTTTACTCCCAGCAGATAAAGAAATTTATACATAGAAAAATTTATTCATTTTAGGTGGGCTAAATAAAATATTAGCATCACTTTTGCTCAACCTAGGGAGAATTGACATGTAGAAAAACTTTAATCAAAACAAAACAATCTGAAAATATAAATCTTGATTGAAAATGTTAAATAAACAAATACATATTCTGGAATATACCTATTACAACATATTTCTTAGGTCATTTAAGGCACATTGTCTTCTGTATAGAGGAGTTAAATACACCGTATTATTGTTATGCACCACGAGCGCTGTCAGATAATATTCAAGCCTCTGCCTATCGTGCTCCCCCTAGTGTACCGCAACGCTGATCGCCGCTGCTCATTTTGCATCTTTACTGTTCCCATTCACAAGAGAGTCAACCCCTTGCTGCCTGAGAGGCCGGCAATCCATAAGATGCCACACTCTAGTCTGAGTGGGTGGACCCACCCCCTCGCTTGCCTTGCCCTGGCCAGCAGGCACTGAACGTGCACGCTCGACGCACATCAGGGGAGTTTTTGCCCCCCATACGGCCTGCTCCAGCCACCCCTTGCTCGCCACGTGTCTCGAGGATATTTATTCCTTTCCACGCCCTCCAGACAGGATAGTTGGTGGGCAGTTCTCTTCGGAGCTTTATCTGCAACTCTCGCTACCTCTCCACGGTTGCCATGCAGCTAAGTGAAACTTAGCTAATACGGTTAAGTGAAACTTAGCCGTATTACGTTACTATTGTCAGAACTTGTGTTTGTCAACACACTAGGGAGAAGCTCTTGTCGCGGAGCCTTCTCCTTTGCTTTGATTGTTGGCCACGTACCTCTTCCGCGGCGGGCATAGTTTTACAGGGGTCGCTCTCACCCTGAACTTTGATCGTTATCTCGTTGCCGCCCTGTGGGAAACAGCTTGGCAAACTTGGTCCCTCGTCCATCAGATGTTAGCAGTCACAAAACATATATCTACCAGTTAACCTCTTTTTGGTCCGCTCTTTCGCTTTCACCTCCCTTACCTGCTTTGCCTTCTGTGTGCATATCCCCTCAACGACTTGTAGGTGCACGCACAATCGCAGCGATAAGAGTTTTGAACCAAAGACTCCACTTAAGGGTGCTCCCACCTCTTGTCAATGTTTGCTGTCTTAGTGCTCACTGGGGTCACGCCACCGTCTAGCACCAATTTGGCAAGGTGGGAGAGAATCTTTCTGTGAGACTCCTGAGGCTTGAGGAGAACAAACACGTTAAGTCACTACGACCCTCGGGCTACAAGCTGGTCACGCCGCTTGCTGAAAGCCGTAGGGTCCTCACATGGGGAACACTGTGAACCCAAAGGGGCAGTTGAGGTCTGTAGCTGGTCATGCCGCTCACTTAACTTCTCACCGAGGGAGATCAGAGGGCTCTCTCCCCAAGTCGCTATAAACCCGAGCGCTGTCCATCTTGAAGCGCACTCTGTGGCGCCGATCGATAGATAGGACTCCAGCAGGGGTTTAACCCAAGGCACTGGCCCCAGGAAGAGTAGATTCCTTCCTGGACAGACCACGTCAGAACTTATCCTCCCTCGTGCTGCTACATAATTTTAAACCACCTTTACGGGTGTTCCTGCGCCTCCAGGACACCCACTGAATCCACTAAACCATAATTCTCTATTCTTCTTTTGTTTTTTGTTTTTTTTATTCTCTGAACTTAATGCACTGGCATTGCATAGCTGTGTACTCGCAGCTATTCCTAAATGCTCAATCACCAGGCAGGCCATAAAAGGGATAGTATAACCATCAGTACCCAGTTACGTTCTCTGGTGAGCCATGGCCCCAGGATGCAACCACATTGTCCCAAACGGCCCCCTTAAAATCCTTGTTAAGGAGACTCCGTTTCCCCAGTCTCTAGAGGAATACTGGGCCAGTACACCTTCATTTTTCCACGTTGAGGGTATTGGCATCACGTTANCACTAAACCATAATTCTCTATTCTTCTTTTGTTTTTTTTATTCTCTGAACTTAATGCACTGACAGTGCATAGCTGTGTACTCGCAGCTATTCCTAAATGCTCAATCACCAGGCAGGCCATAAAAGGGATAGTATAACCATCAGTACCCAGTTACGTTCTCTGGTGAGCCATGGCCCCAGGATGCAATCACATTGTCCCAAACGGCCCCCTTAAAATCCTTGTTAAGGAGACTCAGTTTCCCCAGTCTCTAGAGGAATACTGGGCCAGTACACCTTCATTTTTCCACGTTGAGGGTATTGGCATCACGTTATTTCTTGGCACTCAGTATGGGGCCTCACAAACCTCTGGTAGAGCTAGTTAACCCAAGAAACACCTGGAGAAGAGCCTCACTGTCGAGAAGAGCAAGCGCTGCTTCATGTAAACCTAGAACACTTTGAAGAGTGTTGAGAGTGGCGCCCGAAACCCAGGTAGTACTTTTATCACGGCGACCGAGAACAGCAAGAGTACCTCACCGATTGAGGAGAACCTCGACACTGTACCATGTCCCATGCCTAACTGTACCGGAGAAGGAAATCTGATCATTCAATGCGCACACTGTGGTGACGACATTTATCACTACATTTGCCTAGGATTGGAGGAAAAGGAAAAGACATGGACGGTNAAGGAAATCTGATCATTCAATGCGCACACTGTGGTGACGACATTTATCACTACATTTGCCTAGGATTGGAGGAAAAGGAAAAGACATGGACGGTTTGGAATTCCGCTGCCCCAGATGTGTGGGAAAGACAAGTTCGCTGCAACGCAGCCCAATGCACCGGGGAAGGACTATACAAAGTCTCTTGTAATGACTGCCTCCGCCTTTACCATTTTAAATGCCTCGGTTGGCCAGATCAAGCTCTCAACATGGAAAGGCTTACATATAGTTGCACCGTATGTCGCACAGCCCAGTGACATACACAAGCGTATAGCTGGCCTCGATAATGTAGACCAACGAGGGAAGAGGTATTAACGATTGAATACTCCGGGAAACCGCGGGAAGACCCTCAACAATTCATAGAGAAATGCAAAACCGAATTCACCTGCACCAAGCTATCAAAGACGTTATGGATAACAAAAGCCAAAGCCCAGCTGGAGGGCAAGGCTCGTCAATGGTGGAATCGCTACGGTGAATTTGTTGCACACTGGGATCAATTCTCTGAGAGACTAATCGCCCATTTTTTTGAGAAATCAGTGCGCTCACAATTAATTGAAGAGTTGTACAGCCAGTACCAAGAACCCAGGGAAGAAGCTGAAATTTTTATTCAGCGCAAGGTACTGCTACTTTAGCGCTCACAGCCAGGCAAATCCAAAGAGGCCAACGTAGAAATGATCACGCTGGAGTTACTCCCAGAGATCAAACATTTTCTGTGCAACCTGTCCCCGCAAGGAATTGAAGAGTTAGTTACGCATGCATGGGTCCGTGAAGAGGATGTAGCCTAGGAGAAGCAGGCCAGTCACCCTGCCCGGCCCACTCCAGCTGTGCCGCCGTGTAACAAAGAAGCAGGAGGGAAAGTGCGAGAGGCCGTGCCTCCTCTTCCACCCAGTCAGAGCCTGCCTAAGTGCTGGTATTGCCCCGAACGGCACTTCCATCGCCGCAAAGGTTACGAACCCTGTCCAGAGCAAACCAAAGTCAAGCGGTGACACACAGAAACCGGCAGGAAATGCTGTGGCCGGGGAAACCGGTGGGTTGCAATCCCGGCTAAATAAATAGGTTCCCAAAATTTGCAGTATTACACT
>NQII01006036.1:13793-32121 GCA_002778355.1 Clitarchus hookeri
GGGGGGGGGGGGGTGAAGTAAAAGTTAACAGCTGTGAAATTCTGGCTACACTAGACACCACAGCGGATGAAAACTTCATCCGCTAGTCGACCGTACCCAAGTCTACCCAGGACACAAAAACTCCGGGACACTACCAAAGCAATGAATATGGCCCAGGAAGGGACGCATCTGTCAATCAAAGGTGCAATCACACTATCGATCAAGGTGGGAAGAAAGATTATCCTAACCAAATTTTTTGTGGCTTGCGGGTTAACAGAAACCTTAATTCTAGAGTAACCCTGGCCATCCAAGCAACAGGCAATCATTGACTTCCGTCAAGGCAAAGTATATTTAGGAACTGAGCAGCAGAGGTCGGTCACCTGGAAGGAGCCAGAAGTAAACTAAACACAACAGGGCATTACGGGACCAATTAGACGGACCGGCAGTAGCACAGTTGGTAGCTATTTTTAACATGCGCAAGGTGTCCGAGCACCAAGGAACCCTAAGGCAAACCAGCAGCATCACGCACAAAATTCACCTTTGTCGCCCTGATGTAATACATTACAAGCCAGGCAACCCATCACCCTACCGGAGGCAGCTCATTGAGAAACAAATCGAGGAGATGAAGCAGCTGGAAATCATTAAACCCACCAATTCAGCCTACAATGCTAGGGTGGTACTAGTGCCAAAAAAGACAGTGGCACTGAGGTTCTGCGTGAATTATCGCATTCTCAATCATATCACGCAGCCAATAGCCGCACCCCTTATCGATGTGGGTCACATNGGTTCTGCGTGAATTATCGCATTCTCAATCATATCACGCAGCCAATAGCCGCACCCCTTATCGATGTGGGTCACATGCACAGGCTCTGGGCAAAGCTAAAATTTTCAGTGTGCTTGATTTACGCTGTGGGTATTGCCAGATCCCCGTACAAGAGGAATCAAAGTACACCGCATTTTTACATTATGCATTACTTACAATTACACTTTACATTTACTTATCCATATAAATATAATGTGTACTTCGAAACTGAGGCTCACTCTCAGTTACGTTTGGACTGTAACTAACNTACTTCGAAACTGAGGCTCACTCTCAGTTACGTTTGGACTGTAACTAACTCACAACTACAGAGCATACCTTTTTACATAACAAGGTAAATCCCCTGCACAGGGGAAATCCCAATATCAATTTCACATTGTTTAGCAACGTGAACCCCCTATTATATGGAGGCACTGAGGCATGGAATTCCCCTTATCATTTTCTCACTGTTCTCTTTTGCAGGGTGAACCCCAGCAGCCCTGCTTGTTCTGAAGACAGGAAATTCCCCTTGAATTTGTATTTTCATTTAATTTCCCCTTTTCAGTTGAAGCATTTGTTAGCCAAATATTATAGTTAAGTGGCTCCCTATATTCTCTTGATCATCCCAAATTAATGTAATGAAATTGTGTCATTTTCAAATTAAAAAATTTTCCAGAAAAACATATTAGAAAATTTTCCGGCCCACATATCTGCTGTAGATCNCCCTTGAATTTGTATTTTCATTTAATTTCCCCTTTTCAGTTGAAGCATTTGTTAGCCAAATATTATAGTTAAGTGACTCCCTATATTCTCTTGATCATCCCAAATAAATGTAATGAAATCGTGTCATTTTCAAATTAAAAAATTTTCCAGAAAAACATATTAGAAAATTTTCCGGCCCACATATCTGCTGTAGATCNGTGTCATTTTCAAATTAAAAAATTTTCCAGAAAAACATATTAGAAAATTTTCCGGCCCACATATCTGCTGTAGATCTAGCTTGGGAGCATCTCCGGGTTCACTCTTGCCTGTTCCGGCGTACTCCTCAGAGTTGGTTGTAATGGGGTGCCTTCTGGTTGTGGTTTTCGACTTGCATAAGCGGTGTCAAAAGCAAAACAGCTGGTGGTCCTTCATCCTCAGTGTTTTTGTTTAGTGGGAGGGTTGGTGGATGGGGAGCTTTTCCGCACTACAGCAGATGGCTGATGCCAGTGTTCTCCCATTTCCAGAGTTGCTATCATATGGCTGGAGCCCATTAGTGTCATTGATGCCGGATCCCAGTTGGACAGGCTGCTCCCTTGATCAGGGTCATGGTAATATGTGCGACCTCTTTTTCTTGGATGGGATAAGATTCTTGTTCGGGAAGGTTATACTCTTGTTCTTCAGGATCCCTGATGAACTGAGGGTGCAGGGGCTTAATTTGGTTGTGAGGAACCTTGCAGACTGGCCCCTCGCAGTTTATAATCCAGTAGACATTTCAGTGTCTCTGAATTATGATGTAAAGGCTTTTCCATTTGAGGGTGAACCTGTCATGAAACTTTTGTCTCCGTGTTATTCCAGACCAGAATGGTATTGCCCCCCCANTTTCCATTTGAGGGTGAACCTGTCATGAAACTTTTGTCTCCGTGTTATTCCAGACCAGAATGGTATTGCCCCCCCAAGTAAATGGTTTTCTTGGTTCGTGCTGCCTCTGGGAACTTCTTGTAGGTATTTCTGTTGAGTGACTTTNCCCCCCCAAGTAAATGGTTTTCTTGGTTCGTGCTGCCTCTGGGAACTTCTTGTAGGTATTTCTGTTGAGTGACTTTCATTACTCGCCTTCATCTTTGCCCCTCTTGACGGACCTTGGCTGTTGGGAGAGTAGTGGGCTCTGTCTCCCACTCTCATTCCCCTGGCCTTCAGATCATTGTCCTAACAGGAGTTGGCTGGGGGAGGTCTCCATGGCCTCATTGAGCCAGCACCTCGGGTTTAACAGTATCTCTGGTACTTCGCTGTCCTGTTGAGCATAGTTTTAATGGGTGTATCTTTAGACCCTTCTTGATCTATTGATTCTGGTGTTCAGTTAGGTTGGCCTGAGAATGATAAGTGGGGGTTGTCAAATTTTCTGTCCCCCATTGACAGCAAGCCTGCGCTCACGGTTTTCTTAAAATTGGGCTCCATAGTTGTTAAGTATACTTTTGGGGTAGCCCTATCTTGGAAAAGTTTCCCTTTCCAGAATTCCGGTGACAGTTCGTGCCTCTTGATTTGACCTGGAGAATGCCTCTATCCGTTGAGAAATGAGGTAGGTCCACGACTAAAGGTGGTTCATGATAAAGTAAGCACTCTTGAAATCACCTTTTTAAAAAAAAATCTCTGTCCGTAACTGCATACATTTTTTACGCAAGTATTGACCATAATACTTTCGGTGAAGTTGGCAACGGATTAGGAGAAGTAGTTCGGGGTCTTATTAGAGACAATATTAAACATTGACACCATCTGAAATTCATCACTTTTTTTGTTTTGCACATATAAGATTAAAAAACAACCCATTTGTATTTCTAACAAATTCATAACATCACTTGGCCGATGCATAATTTCAAGTTGTAGGGTCCATTGTTTTTATACTGGTTTGGTTTTTTCTTCTTCTTCTTCTTCTTCTTCCCTTGTGTTCAAATGCTTGAGTTTCGTGTGAATTTATGTGGCAGTGCTTGTTCTGTTACCTGGTTAGTTTTTGTAAGTGCCTTGAACAATGTGATTTATGTAGCAGTTCTCTTTACCATCAATATAAAATATTTATTTACTTAATAAAGAATACATTAAGGCTTATATATCTGTTGTCAATGCAGAGGTATCTTTTATAATTCCTTTTTCCAGTATTTTGATGTTTCAAGTTGAGGGAAGTGTAACATTTTACGTAATATGCTGACCTGGCCAGTGTGCCTACATGTAATTAAAGTTGGTTGTAATAATTTAAAACTCGAATAAACTAGGTTGAGTGCATTTACTTACATTTGCAACATTGTTTAGCAATTTTGAAGTTTCAATGGATGTGTGTTATTATTTACCTGACTGTCGAGAACAGTCATTACCTCAGTACGTATTTCATTAGTTTTTAACAAGTAACACTATGAAATTGCTTTATATTACATTTATTATAATATATATATTATATTTCATTTTTCTCCTCTACTTTTAATATGCTTACACAGTTCTTTGACTTTTGTTGAACCTTTCAATGTATTCTGGCCAACATAAACAGTGAGCATTCCAAGTTGCCACAAATAACCTCAATTTCAGTAATGAAAATTGGATTCTGTATTAAATGCGTGAATGCAATTTCATTAAATACATTGTCATCAGTTAGCTATTGTTTTCTTAGTATTCTGATTAAATTACTTCCACATTGTTGTAGTCATTCTAATATTATGAGCTAAAAGTGATTTTCTCATAAGGTATGTTAGGCCCAACTTTCGTATCGTTAGACCCTGTAAAAACAAAATTCATCTGAATGGATTTTAATGAAACTTGCATTTAGTGATAAATATTGCCATGGAAATGTGCTTTAAAAATTTGTATCAATTTGGTTCAGCCACCAAGGTTCTATGAGAATTATTTTCGTCATTCATAATGCCCTTGTAGCAAAACCAACCATTTGCTTAAACATAGTGTGTGTATGTATACAATTATTAATGTGGGATTTATGGCTGCTTTAAGTAGCACACTTATCAGTAGGAATTTCGATATTTTGGCCAATTTTGTACTATTGTAATGTATGCAGCAGGAGAATAGTATTTTGTAATATTCTACTTAAATAAAGTAACACCTCTTTTAAACGCGTTTGTACACGCAGTTCTCCTTGGTTCTGCCCGTAAATGTTATTTTTAATAATTCTTGTATCATTTAATGATGATTTAACACACATTGTTTGCCATAGATGATGGACTAAATACTTAGTATTATCTCTGAGAATTTCATTCCTATGATGGGCACTTTTGAAAGCATTGCTTATTTTCTATTTTAAGCCAGTTGCTTATCCTTGCACTGTATCTCAATGTTAACAATGCAATGTGGAGTGTGTTTAATCAGCTGTTCAGAATCCATTGCATTATTTTACATAACAATGTAACATGTGATTATCTATTGTTTTGTACATTGTAAATACGTTTATGTTAATTTCTGCAAAAAAAATATCTCTTTGAGAACACTGATAACATGATTTTTACTATTTTGCAAGGCTGGAGTGATTCCTGGTTGCCGCGAAACTGGTGAAGTGTTATTTTTACTGAATGATTTTGCAAATTATTTTTTATCATTGGCAGACAAACTTGTCCAAGGATTGTCATAGAACGTGTGTTCAAAAGTTGCAAATAGGAATTACGTACCGTAAGTCAGTGTGTTTTGTAAATAATGTATTTCAAAACTGTTACTAGAATGTTTTAAATGTATGTTGCCTAGAAAACCACCATTCTATGCTTTTTAATAGTGTAAAAGTAACATGTTTAATACACGTATAGAAAATTCAATGAGTGTAAGGTTAACTCGCCAAAAATATTTACGTATTCACGGAATGTTTTTATTATTTTCATTGATACGAACAAAATTTTCCACTGGTCTGTTAAAACAATATGTAATTCAAAATGATATTGTCTCATAAGCAGAGCTATAAAACAATGCAGTCTTGTGAAAGAAGTCAAACTAAAGTCTATTCCAACCTCGCCTACCTTCAAAAAATNAGAGCTATAAAACAATGCAGTCTTGTGAAAGAAGTCAAACTAAAGTCTATTCCAACCTCGCCTACCTTCAAAAAAATAAACAGAGCCCCAGCAGTATAACTTTGCTATAACAAAAATTAAGTAATTTGGAATGGTAACCTACTGTTNAAAAAATAAACAGAGCCCCAGCAGTATAACTTTGCTATAACAAAAATTAAGTAATTTGGAATGGTAACCTACTGTTTTAAGGCGCCTGAGAGGCGTATCCAAGTTTATGAGGGATGGAAGTCTTAGTAAAAATAAAGGATCTAAATTTGATTTTAATTTATTCACACAGCTATTACTTATAGCATTAATCTATCTCTCCTATTACTCTTTTTATTTCTCAATGAGTGCAGTATTTAATGTCCTTAACTCTAATTAAAGTCCTCCTCTATGTTTCTGGTTATAATCTATTAACACTTGCGTATCCAGTCCAATAGTCCAGCCTGCCAGTCACACCGTTCACTGCACTGATGCTACAGATCGCAGATTTTCTTCCCGCTTGTCACTTCCGGCGCCACTCATTGCTCTCCTGGCACATCGTCTATCACTTAAGGCAGCACAATCATCCAAACTCCTGGCTCGGAGGCCTGTCACGCATAAATACTATTACTGGCCTTGATCTCGAAGGTTCACCGCACCCTGAGTCAAGTTGAGAGAAACTTAAGTCATTAACCAGAACATTCTTCAGATAAACGCGGAAATTCAATCCTCTGAAGGTCAGGAGCACATGAGTCAAATAAGATTTATCGCGGCAGCACGCTTTTCGTAACAAGATGCACGCATCTTGGTTTATCACTCGCTTGACCTTCGAACATTCCTCTTTTCTCGCCGCCCACTATTGTATCACTACTCTGTTCTTCTCTTCCGCTCACTTGGGCGGGGGAGGTTAAGGGAACAGAGTGCAACACTACATTGATGATAGCAGTTGTTTACACACATTGTTTTCTGTAAAGGCAGAACAGCTTTGGCAGAATGATACATTGTGGCCACATTACATTTCTAGAACTGTCAAAATGTAGTGGACTTACATAAAATGTGGTATACATGTTTTGGACTTACATAAAAAGGGGATATATATTTTTTGGACATTCGTAGTTTACGCACAATGAAAATGAACAAAAACTTTTGTTATTCTTACTACAATCAAAAGGAAATCAACGAAACATGTTGTTTTTCTGGCGTAAATACCGGTATGATGTGAGAGACCACTGTGAAATGTGAACTGGGAACACTCATTCGTACACATCACTCTTCACAAGTGTTTGAAATGTCAACCATCCTGTATCTGATACAACTCAGCTCTCCTCCTTACATTCACAATTGCTCGGCAGACCTCAGAACAGCTGAGAGATCCACATGCTGCTCTGATTCTGTCTTTCATATCTTCCCTCGTTGTTGAACGCACTCAGTAGATGATGTCTATAAGTGTCCCCCACAAACAGAAGTAATTTGGGGACAAGTCTGGAGAATGTGGTGACCAAGCTACCCATTCGTCCACCGTAGTGGCGCACATTGTGTATCTGACATGCACAGTTTACGCACAACCAATGATAAGTGGATAAACTTCCATAACATACAACAGTTATTCTGTGGTTCCTTTGTGTTCTTATATTCATAATCAGTATCTGTAACATTGGCAATGTTATTTTCATTTACTTCAAAGCTTGATTCTTTCAACTTGTGTAGTCAGTACTAATAGGGATTTTTCCTATATTTTTTTGTGCCTACAGTATGATAGTATGACAAATTTTAAGGCTTTCGTTGTGGTCCTTTCTTTATTCATGTGTGTTTAACTCAAGAATAATGCATTTTAAAATAGACTATGATTTTGCATTGGAAAAACTGGTGCAGTCATGTTGATGTGCTTGTGGCGTCAGTATACATGTTGGACTTTGTTGTTTACGTGCAAATGCCATAGCGGGTAACGTGTGCATTTTTAATTTTTATTGTAGTTTGTTGTTTTGGAGAATATTAATTATATTGCTCTGTCGTCAAACACCAGTAAATGTTGCATAGTTCCACTAAGTGAAAATACAAGGAAATGTACTCGAGATAAGATACCTACGAATACTTTAAGTGAAAAAACAAAGCGTGAAACGTGCCTAATCATAGTTACAAACAGTAAAACACTAGGCAGTTTGGGACAAAAGTACATGTTTTGCGAGGGAAAATAATTTTAGCATTAAGTAAATTTATTTTCTTACCGTAATTACACTGGCCTAATCTGTAACATGATAATGTTTATTTTAAAGGCGGTACCTGTACGGCCAACGAGAAATTGCCTTTGTGTTTCATAAATACATATGTGGTGTACACTATATGACAGGTGTGGTTTTTTTTTAGCACTTCGTTATTAAAATATGAAAACATCCTTTGTCATATATAAATACTATTTAAAAAAACTGGGTTTCCAAAATTACATTATTAATTAATATGTGTACGGAAATAGAATTTTTGTCAAATGTGCCCACAAAAAGCTTGAGAATTGTAAGGTATGTGTTTGTAGGAAAATATTTAAAGTAAGTATAATGACACGAGTCTAAAAGAAAAGTTGTGATCCGTGAGAGTAGAATTCTTGAATAAAATATTTTAGATTCATTGTCTATTGCTGTACTAAAATGGCGTTTTGAAAAGCCAACTACATTTCAAACATTGACAAAGTCGGCAACATTAAAGTATCTGTAAATTTTGTAAGAAACATGCGTTTCCTAAAGCAATTTCATCCCTTTTTCAAAGTTTCTCTGTAATCCACTGCAACCAGCTAAATATACGTTTGCACGCATGCTGACATTAAGATGACCGGACTAAAACATGTGCAACTACGTCGCACATTTGTTAGCCAATAGCAAACTGTTATAATTGTTTACAAAAGAGTTTTAAAACTTTATATTTTGAAGCGTGAAAATTTGAAAAATAAAGTGTGCATGGGAATAATATTTTGCATGATAGTATTATATACGGTAATTATTTTAATAGCATCAATAAAAGTGTAATTGATTTTCCAGGAAAAATCCCTATTGGCTTATCATGTTGCCAACTTTTTAGCATGCACAGAGTGTGTGTTTCACTAGGTATGTCTACCATGTCTGATGGAAGACTCTTAATAATTGATTGGTAATTAGAGAATCAAAGCAAGTCCCCTCCCCCCTTCATAAAACTTTTTACCCCATTACTTAAAGTAAATGATATGGTCTAAGTAATTGACATGAATGCTGCATACAGTACAGTTTCTGATATATGCTAAAAAATATGACCATAAATTGTTGTCATTTTGTATTTTATTGCTCATTTTTGTGTGAACTTGCAAAGATGATGGAATGTACATTTAAAAAAAATTAATTATGTACGACTGGTAGTTTTTATTATGTACGAGACATTTATGGTACATGAGTGTATAACTTGTCATTAAATGTAGCTATCACAATTAATATTATGTATTCAAATATTTGTATGTAAAAAAAAATTTAACGTTTACAAAATACAAAAATTTTATTATTTTTTAATTGAACAGTTTTCATTATTGGGTTTCCTGTGTTATTTTTGGAGATAGGTGTATCAGTAATATTAGAGAAATCCATCAGTAAATACTGTATGTACTTAGGGAAACAGCAGTGTGCTGCATAGACAGTTGATGTGGTAGAACAAATGTGAATTGGGAATACCTTGAATATTTTTTGTTGAAGTTCCTGGCAAGTTGTATTTGTTAAGTATGATTGTTGTGNATGTGAATTGGGAATACCTTGAATATTTTTTGTTGAAGTTCCTGGCAAGTTGTATTTGTTAAGTATGATTGTTGTGGAGTCTATAAATGTGCTAGTGATGTCCAGCCAGTTTAGATGTGTTGGCTATTGTGTAGCTGTAGTACAAAACTTAGTGGTACTGTTCTGATTACTGTGTAAATTCCTGCAGTTGTCAATAGGGCTCTGCTATGTGTGTTCATTAAAACTCTGTGTAGCACACTTAACATCTTCATACGATTTTACATTCAGTATAGTTCTAAGACTGTTCTCAGAAGCATGCTACAAAAACTTCAGAGACTCTAATAGTTTGGGTAGAAATAAGCAAACTAATTTAAATGAAAATTAATTTTGAGAAAGGAACTTTAAAAAAAATGTTTAAGAACATATACATACTTATTTTACCATTTCGGTTATTTAGAAACTAGAGCTTGTCTGTGCCCATAGTGTTGTCAACTACAAAGAATAGTATGATTTGAACTAAGAAAAGGAGTAGGATTGCTGTTTTAAGAATACCAGGATTTGCCAGTAACAAATTCAGAACGAAATACTGAAGGCTGGGTTTGNGAGTAGGATTGCTGTTTTAAGAATACCAGGATTTGCCAGTAACAAATTCAGAACGAAATACTGAAGGCTGGGTTTGTAGTAAAGCTTTTTATTGTGGCATATCTAAGTAACATCTTTAAATTGCAAATAAGTGACATGATAAAAGATGCACTAAATAGGGATATTCTTTAACTCATTTGATATAGGGATGCTCTCCATTTCAACTTCAATTTACCTACTTGCANGCACTAAATAGGGATATTCTTTAACTCATTTGATATAGGGATGCTCTCCATTTCAACTTCAATTTACCTACTTGCGTCGTGTAGTTCTGACAATTTTTAATTTATTTTAGTCCAAGCTAGTGTTCACTGAAATATTGTAATGTTCCATTTCGTAAAAATAATTATTCTTGGTGGTTTCTTTGACCTGCTGATTCTGAATTCGTTGAGTGCTTTTTTGTCAAAATGGTAAAATCTTAAGATGGTTGCCAAAAATTTGCAACACATTATAATGAATTTATGCATTAAATGAAACACATGTCAAAGTTTTGTANTAAGATGGTTGCCAAAAATTTGCAACACATTATAATGAATTTATGCATTAAATGAAACACATGTCAAAGTTTTGTAGTCATTATTGAAAACATTTTCTCCAAAACAAATTTTAATTTAAGATACACAGAAAACAATAGTCCATATATGGATGGATTAACTGAATTTTGCAAAGAAAAGATTGCTTAATGTACAGAATACGTCTATTAATGCACAAAATTAGGTTTTTGTTTCCATTAGTTGTATTTCTTAGCAACTCTTCAACAACCTTTGCAATGCTCANTTAATGCACAAAATTAGGTTTTTGTTTCCATTAGTTGTATTTCTTAGCAACTCTTCAACAACCTTTGCAATGCTCAAACATTTTGGGGAAACTTTTTACCATTTACAAGCCTGCATACTCCAGCCAATGTTGTTTTTAACTGATCGTCAAGACTGCTATCTACCATTAAACGTCTCGCTGAACCGACAAAACTCATTAGCATGTGCATACCATGCAGTCGAGGTATAAATATGAAAAAGNTGTGAATTGGGAATACCTTGAATATTTTTTGTTGAAGTTCCTGGCAAGTTGTATTTGTTAAGTATGATTGTTGTGCGAGTCTATAAATGTGCTAGTGATGTCCAGCCAGTTTAGATGTGTTGGCTATTGTGTAGCTGTAGTACAAAACTTAGTGGTACTGTTCTGATTACTGTGTAAATTCCTGCAGTCGTCAATAGGGCTCTGCTATGTGTGTTCATTAAAACTCTGTGTAGCACACTTAACATCTTCATACGATTTTACATTCAGTATAGTTCTAAGACTGTTCTCAGAAGCATGCTACAAAAACTTCAGAGACTCTAATAGTTTGGGTAGAAATAAGCAAACTAATTTAATTGAAAATTAATTTTGAGAAAGGAACTTTTAAAAAAATGTTTAAGAACATATACATACTTATTTTACCATTTCGGTTATTTAGAAACTAGAGCTTGTCTGTGCCCATAGTGTTGTCAACTACAAAGAATAGTATGATTTGAACTAAGAAAAAGAGTAGGATTGCTGTTTTAAGAATACCAGGATTTGCCAGTAACAAATTCAGAACGAAATACTGAAGGCTGGGTTTGTAGTAAAGCTTTTTATTGTGGCATATCTAAGTAACATCTTTAAATTGCAAATAAGTGACATGATAAAAGATGCACTAAATAGGGATATTCTTTAACTCATTTGATATAGGGATGCTCTCCATTTCAACTTCAATTTACCTACTTGCAGTCGTGTAGTTCTGACAATTTTTAATTTATTTTAGTCCAAGCTAGTGTTCACTGAAATATTGTAATGTTCCATTTCGTAAAAATAATTATTCTTGGTGGTTTCTTTGACCTGCTGATTCTGAATTCGTTGAGTGCTTTTTTGTCAAAATGGTAAAATCTAAGATGGTTGCCAAAAATTTGCAACACATTATAATGAATTTATGCATTAAATGAAACACATGTCAAAGTTTTGTAGTCATTATTGAAAACATTTTCTCCAAAACAAATTTTAATTTAAGATACACAGAAAACAATAGTCCATATATGGATGGATTAACTGAATTTTGCAAAGAAAAGATTGCTTAATGTACAGAATACGTCTATTAATGCACAAAATTAGGTTTTTGTTTCCATTAGTTGTATTTCTTAGCAACTCTTCAACAACCTTTGCAATGCTCAAACATTTTGGGGAAACTTTTTACCATTTATAAACCTGCATACTCCAGCCAATGTTGTTTTTAACTGATCGTCAAGACTGCTATCTACCATTAAACGTCTCACTGAACCGACAAAACTCATTAGCATGTGCATACCATGCAGTCGAGGTATAAATATGAAAAACAGACATCTTTCTATCTACATTATATAAAGTGCTACACAATATAATCATTAGTCATTAGTAAATATTCTCTATTCCTGACCTGTTTGTGCTGTTAGATGTTGAACTTCTACCATGCTTGTCTTNTCTACATTATATAAAGTGCTACACAATATAACCATTAGTCATTAGTAAATATTCTCTATTCCTGACCTGTTTGTGCTGTTAGATGTTGAACTTCTACCATGCTTGTCTTCATAGTGTCATGCTTGGCTGGAGTCATTTCCAAAAANTTCATAGTGTCATGCTTGGCTGGAGTCATTTCCAAAAAGGGTACATAAACATTATCATCATCTTTTGAATTTGTGTTCCCCTGTCATGGGCATTCTTTGTATTGAACCCACCATATTCAGGACGGTTCTTTTGAAATCACTGCAGAACGAAACAACATTCCACCCTGTTCTAGTGTGTGATACTGGCATGTGTGCAAGAAATCAGTGTGTTGGAATAACATTGTGCCATATCTTCTCTGTGTGCGAAAGTTTCTCCTGACCACTTTATACGTTTAATGGTTTTGTAGTTGCATTTGCCTTTGTATGTTGAGTAATGACTCTGGTAAAGCCTTGCGTTGATAATTGACCACCTGGGAGTGTATTTAGGCATCAAAGTGACCTGAACAAGACCACTTCCTTCGTGGAACTGTGATAACTACTATTTGGCTGCTGCAGTTGTTGTAGACATACAAAAATGTGTGTGTTCATTATATGATTATGATAAAAACTATAATTGTGTAGCCAATCTCTCCTGGTTCATTGTTGATCTGTGAGTATACTAAGGGATGATTACAATGTTTTTGTCTTTAATGTAACTGATTTTTACTTTATTCTCAGTCATTGCAGCAATCATTGTTCCATCAAGTAAAGGTGATATTTTGGTAAGAATAGCCATTAAAGTTTAACTGCAGCAATATATGCCTAATCTGGTCCATGGATATATGTGTTTCGTATCTGTCAGGATCGGGGATATAAAATTTGCTTCTTATCATCTTGGACAGGTGAGATATACATTGATTGATGTCATCCTCTGTGTGATTCACAATATGAAGTAGGGGTGCAAGCTTACTTCTAAAATCAACAATACATGCAACTGCTGGATATGACAGCACAAGCAATTGTTGCTGAAGAATATAGATCATGTTCTCCATACTGCTGTCCCGCTTTTCCCAACAACCTGTGGTAGGTTTGTTACTGAAGCACTTTGGCCTGCAATCATAGTGATATCGTCCATTTGCAGTATGCGAGTCACTCATTATTCTGAGTGCATTGCAGATGCACATCAGACAAGCAGAAAATACGTAATGAGAAAGAGTTCCTATATTAATTAATACATTTTATTTTAAAAGGTCACAAAACAGTGGTTGTTAGTGTTACAAATTAAACTTTGCGATAATGTAGTAATGTATAGGTGCTCAAAATGAAATGCACAATAAAACGATCCGTATCCAAATGAAACTCAACTTCAAAACCTTTTTCACGTCCTATCCTCCCCTCTCCAATAATGCTGTCCATACGTACTTGATATTAATTCCAAAAACGTACAGAAATATTGCATAATATTGTTGAATTATTTTTTCTAATAATTTGATTAAATATATTTCAAATTCGTGTTGTTCCAAGTTAGTAATAGAACAACATTCATGTTTTAAAAAGACTCTATCTATTGAGCAATGCAAACGGCTCAAACCTCGCTCTGTCATGCTGTGCGNCAACATTCATGTTTTAAAAAGACTCTATCTATTGAGCAATGCAAACGGCTCAAACCTCGCTCTGTCATGCTGTGCACGCCATCTAGCTGCTCTTTTCCGAAGCATTACCAGCCATAGACTAACACTTTCATGCTGACAAATTTACGAACAGATACCAGTAGTTTTATTTTTCCACGAGCTCTGCAGAATTTTTAAAGTAACATCTATTTCGTGTACAGCGATTTTGAGTACTAGTAATTTCTATTCAGCCGGTAATAGTTTGTTTGCGTAAATTATACGCNCAACATTCATGTTTTAAAAAGACTCTATCTATTGAGCAATGCAAACGGCTCAAACCTCGCTCTGTCATGCTGTGCGCGCCATCTAGCTGCTCTTTTCCGAAGCATTACCAGCCATAGACTAACACTTTCATGCTGACAAATTTACGAACAGATACCAATAGTTTTATTTTTCTGCAAGCTCTGCAGAATTTTTAAAGTAACATATATTTCGTGTACAGCGATTTTGAGTACTAGTAATTTCTATTCAGCCGGTAATAGTTTGTTTACGTAAATTATACGCNTATTTCGTGTACAGCGATTTTGAGTACTAGTAATTTCTATTCAGCCGGTAATAGTTTGTTTACGTAAATTATACGCCATATTGTTCTCCCGAAAACTCATTTCCTTGTTTCCGAAGAAAGTGGGACACGCATGAATAGTTTTTAAGCAATTCTAACTTTATTCCACGTTACATATTTCCAACTCTTATATATTAGCTATAACATCCAAAGTGTGATAATAGCTACAACTACCGTCTCGCAAATGTTAACCCAAATTCACTGTCTCTGACAAATTAAAAAAGAGTTAGCAAATATTTAATTTTTTGCAAGGTTTTATATTTTTACTTTTATAACCGACTAATTTTTTTAGACTGATGTCAGTCTAAAATATCTTAAAATTTCTNCTGATGTCAGTCTAAAATATCTTAAAATTTCTTTAGCATTACAGTACAATGGCAAGTGGATTAGCTGACAGCGTGTTGATAAAAAATACAGCCTCCACTTGATGCACCAGCTGATGGCAAAAGGATACATAAACAAAAAGTAAACATTGGTGCTACTTTCGTCGAACTGTCAAGAATCTTTCCAACTTACATGAGACAGACGATAATATCAAATCACACTCGCAGTTGACACATTATATTCTCTGCTTTTGTGAGGCTGGTATGAGAAATTATAAGACATGTAGGTTGAGTGGCTGTAGAATTAAAGGTTTCAATAGGCATGTCAAATGTTCCAATACTGCAGGGTAATACAGTGCACAGTGAATGGTTCAGCAACATCAAGGTCATGGAATCTTAGCAACCATATAATAGGGTCTGCCTTAAATTACTGAGTGCTCACATTTGTGGTCATTGTTTTGCACTCATATTATAGAGACTACGACTAGATGTGTAGAGGTTAAATTCATAACAGCCAATATTGATTTTTCCCAGGGAAAATATAGTTTTCTGTAAACGAACAGGCTCGGGGTTTAGAACCACAATGGTATTTATCAAATAACAATGTGTAATAGTATTCAAAACGAGAAGACACTGACATAACTNGGGTTTAGAACCACAATGGTATTTATCAAATAACAATGTGTAATAGTATTCAAAACGAGAAGACACTGACATAACTAACGAGCCTACGGTCTCTTACATAGAGTATTTCAGTAATTTTATTAAAGTTCAAGGGTGATCCGTTATCAGGGTATTTTATTTTAAAATCAGTTCATCACAAGGAATTGACATACAGTAGACTCCCAACTATCCGGGTGAATGTGGCAGAAGGCTAGGCTGAATAACAAAAGCGCAGAATAGGCCGGAGTTTTATAATTACTTCCTGCCCCACCCATACCATTAAAAATGCACTTTTTATACCAAAACCTGCTTGCTGCTGTTCATATTTTCTGAACTGTTAGTACAGACCAGTACTTTATAAATGCTTGTTATATACTGAAGAGCCAAAAAAACTGGTACACCTGCCTAATATCGTGTAAGGCCCCCGCAAGCATGCAGAAGTGCCGCAAGACGACGTGGCATGGACTCAACTAATGTCTGAAGGTATGCAGGAGGCATTGAAATCTGCACCAATTTGAGAAAGGGTTGCATGTCTGTCACATATAATGATTCTCGTCAGTCGTCGTTTGTCCCGTTCGTTCACAATCTCTTTCCGGCCGCAGCGATGTCAAAGATTTGATGTTTTACCGGATTCCTGAGATTCACGGTACACTCGTGAAATGGTCGTACGCGAAAATCCAAATTGTATCGCTACCTCGGAGATGCTATGTCCCATCTCTCGTGCGCCCACTATAACACCACGTTCAAACTCACTTAAATCTTGATAACCTGCTATTGTAGCAGCAGTAACCGATTTAGAAACTTTGCCAGATGCTTGTTGTCTTGTATAGGCGCTGCCGACCGCATTGCGTTACTCTGATTGGTTCCATACCTCTGTTATTTGCATAAGCACGCCTATACCAGTTTTTTTGGCTCTCCAGTGTATAACTGTACTGTACATTTTAAAAATATATTATAGAAAAAGGAAGTCCAAGAATAAAAATATTGCACACATTGTAAGATCAATTTTATAATGTCTAAATTTATTGCAAGAAACATGAAACGATGTACACTGTACAGTATGAATACATATAATTTTAAAATAAAGAAAACATGAACGTAAAATGTAGGCTTAATTCTTAAAAAAAATTATTTCAACTTATTTTACTGTTCATTAATAAATGATTACACAAATGTGAAAAGATAGGTCTAAGATAAAATAGTCAAAGCCTAAAGTTTTTAGTTATTGAAAAAGTCCTTGATAGATGACTACTTCTCCCTTTCAACCCTCTTCTGCGATGCAATGTACTGCAGCAATGCCTCAATCATCTTGAGAATGTGGGATGAGATTTTTCCTGTAATCTAAGGATGCCAACTCCTCGTCTTGTGTCTCTTCTCCATGTCACCATTTCCACAATATCGTTGTCAGTTATTTCATCAACTTTGTTGTTTGCCATCCATTCTCTAAATGTCCTGCATTGACATTGTCACAGCCCGGTACGTTTTCCAGCAATGAAACAAGTTTATCGTTTTCATCTTCCACTTTGGTTTCACACACAGGTTCAAGGTTGAAATGTCCTCTTTCATGGTCCAAAAGAACTTTCCAAGACCTCACAAGTGATATGTTTGGAATCTATTCCGATGCTTTGGCAACCCACCTTATGACGTCTAGCATGTCAATCTTTTTCAGAGTGATTAAGTAGTCTTCATTATTATCAATCGCTGATATCAATGAATTGAGAAGATGCCGGTGATACTTTTTCTTTAGCATTTCAAGGATGCCCTGGTCCATCGGCTGACAAACAGCCATCACGTTGCTTGGTAAAAATAAAGCTTTGATGTCTACTGAGTTCATCAGTGGCCGGATGCAAAGGTGCGTTGTCAAGAATTAGCACAGTTTTTCTCGGCAAATTGTTGCCTTTGAAATGTTTTTCTACAGCCGGTACGAATTCCTTTGGGAACCACATTTTAAAGATTTCTGAATTCATCCATGCTTTCTTTTGATGTGTGTAATATAGGGGTAGTGGTTCCTGATTTTCCAGTTTTTTAAAGGCTGTAGGTTTATTTCATTTTGCTATTAAAGTCAACCTTAGCTAATGGTTTCCGGTTGCATTACTGCAAGCCAAGTTGGTGACTTGTTCCTTGATTTTCTTGTATCCTGGTGCAGCGGCTTCATTTTTTGATGAAAGGGTTTTTGAAGGGAGCATCTTATAATTTAAACTGGTCTCATCGCACAAATGCTCCCCAGAAATTCCCTCATTTTCACTAAGGTTGAAAAGATAGTCGTTGAACAAAGTACAGCCTCTTTATCAGCAGATAAAGCCTCCCCACTTATGGTAATCTGACGAATACCAAATATTTTTTCCAGTGATCTAACCATCCATCACTGACAGTAAATTCTGAATCTTCTCCTTCTATTTATTGCTTAAATTGTAATGCTTTTTCCTGCAATATCAGCCCAGTAACAGGCAAGCCTTTTCCTCTTAAGTGTTCATGTCATAAAAATAGACCTTTCAGCATAGTGTTTCATAATTTCATTCCACTAGCTTTGGCAGCACGCTAATTTTTAATTTCTGCTCGATTTTTCTTCCTATCGCCAACTGTACTTTTCCCAACTCCTAACTCCGAAGCAATAGCTTTGCCATTACCCCAGAGTCCAGTTGCTTTATAGCATGTAGTTTCTCCTCCATAGTCACTACAACCTTTTTTTCATTTATCACCCGTTACGTAATCTTCAATTTAAAAAAAACAACAAAGTACACAGAAAACAATTTACAAACATAACAAGTAACAGAGCCCCCCCCCC
>NQII01006036.1:32131-90851 GCA_002778355.1 Clitarchus hookeri
TTTTTTTTCTATTGTTATTATTATTACTAGGCCGGATAGTACGGAGGCCGGATACTCAAGGGTCTGTGTACTTCAAAATGGTTCGGTATTACTAAACATCAAGAATATATTTCTACCGTGTGCAGGACAAAGATTTTTGACAACACGTGTTTCTAAATGTATTGTCCCGTGGTTACCTACTGCATGAATAAAGTGCACATGTTTGTCAACGAATTCTGACAAAACATTAAGGAATACTTCCCTATACTGACTAACTTCCAAACATTAAATCTTATTAAATTTTGAAAATCAATACGCCAGTGACCATGTGAAAGAAAATTTTTTCATAGACATTATTTTTTTTTATGAATAAATAATCTGAATTCCACGCACTGACTAGATTCCCTCAAAATAAAAAAAATTGCATAACTCAGTTATATTCTTTTATACGTAAGGTTATTCAAAGAGCAGTTGTAAAGCCCCTCCATTTTCTACAAAACTGAGTGCCCTGGTAACAAAACCCAATTTACTACTCTTGTTCTGTGACATTACTGGAATACAATTTTTGCAATGAAATTTCTAGTACCTGAATTAATATATATGCATAACGTTTGTTCCCCCTTATCCCAAGATGTGTGAAAATATCAAATATATTTTACTTTGGTTTTATGTGTTACCAGTGTACCAAGTTTTATTCCGACATTTTTGCTGATGCCAATTCATGATTCAATTCTCAATTCTGGACTCTTTTCTCTCTCTTTAATAACCGATAAAGAAAGATTCTAAATTGGCATGAAAAGTATGGTTATAAATATCGGTTTGAGTAAGTGATACTGTGTGACAAATATTAGTAAACTGAAATACGTTGTNTGAAAAGTATGGTTATAAATATCGGTTTGAGTAAGTGATACTGTGTGACAAATATTAGTAAACTGAAATACGTTGTAGTACACATTTTTCAAAAAAAAATTTCTTTTGTGCTTCTAAACACTTGCAAATACATGCAAACTTGTAAGGTGCTTTGTCATGTAGTGGTGATTGATTTTCCTGCCTCTTGAAATTATGACATGCATAATTTGTGTTATTCTCCGTCACACACTGCTGCATTTTATCTTTGTAGGCATTTTGTTTATGTGTAATTGGTTTACCTCTAAAACAAAAAGTGACTCTTTGATGCTTAAAAACAACAGTCAGATTAACCATCATCTGCAGACCAAATATCTCCTGCTGCCGCCGTTGGAAATATGNTGATGCTTAAAAACAACAGTCAGATTAACCATCATCTGCAGACCAAATATCTCCTGCTGCCGCCGTTGGAAATATGCAATTTTATAAACCTTTCAAACTGAAATTTTGCAGCTTAATAATTGCTTGTGCAATTCACAATGGAAAATGCAAAAATTGGTGTACAAGTAAAATTCCACTGCTTATCTCCAAACAATACAAATAATTTCTAATAATCAAACTTGTAGAGGTTAAAAATCTAAAGATTTTGATTCCAGCCAAAGTCAATAGAATCTATAGTTTAATCATCCGTACTACAGGCGTTTCAATAAATTATGTGATGTACAAAATATGATAGAACACAATATAATAAAAATGTGTTTCTGTGTTAAGTTTACAACAATTCTGCATGTTTGCGGTCATATTAAAATTAATTTTTTTACACAACGAAACCACAAATAATAATTTTGTTAAATTCTGCTATGATTGTCATTGATGTGCAGTTAGGAATGGTGGTTGTAGATAATGTGACATGCGAAACGTAAGTTATCTTTTGTATATTACACATCTTACATTTATAGCATACTTGGAAAAATGTACCATCCTATAATTTTTTGCCCAATAAAATATTNACATTTATAGCATACTTGGAAAAATGTACCATCCTATAATTTTTTGCCCAATAAAATATTATAAAAAACAACATATAGATCTAAAGTTTGTTCCAGGCAGTAAAAATGTAGTTTGTGTAGGGCCTCCTGGAACCAAATTAAAATAACCAATTTTTTGGAACCGAATTAGTTCCAATTCGTAGGTCTAGAACCAGTGGAACCAAAGAACCGAACCAACCCATCCCCAATCTCCACCTTTACTGATAAGACAGACATCCATCCAATACTCCATTTTGTTCCACACGTGTCAGCATATTACAGTCAGGGCCACAGCCACAGTGATGNTAAAATATTATAAAAAACAACATATTGATCTAAAGTTTGTTGCAGGCAGTAAAAATGTAGTTTGTGTAGGGCCTCCTGGAACCCAATTAAAATAACCGATTTTTTGGAACCGAATTAGTTCCAATTCGTAGGTCTAGAACCAAAGAACCGAACCAACCCATCCCCAATCTCCACCTTTACTGATAAAANAATTCGTAGGTCTAGAACCAAAGAACCGAACCAACCCATCCCCAATCTCCACCTTTACTGATAAAACAGACATCCATCCAATACTCCATTTTGTTCCACACGTGTCAGCATATTACAGTCAGGGCCACAGCCACAGTGATGTAGTTAGGAAGTTCCTGAAGAATAGTAGGGAGTGGGTGCACATGGACAGTATCCTTCACAAATCCCCATAAGGAAAAGGTGCATTGGTGGACTCTGCATTAAAACATCTTATCGTTTTCTGTTTCCTTTCCAACATTGTGGCAAATTGTCATTCAGATAGTCTTGTTTTCATGTGGTAATGAGCTGGATAGCTATCTTGTTGAAAGCTGTACTGTCTTCATTAAGCTGTAGCATCCGCCAGTTCTCCAACATGTCGCATGTATATCATCTTGTTAGTGGTGTGCTCTGCAAAGAAGAATGGGCCACACACCTTCACCTATGAAATTTCACAAAAAAAAATCTCTTTAACCTGAGGTGAATCTCGATGTTTCCATGGGAATTTTTGGTCTCCCAGATCTGTACATTAGGCAGATTCACCTTTCAAAACAAATTGCATGCAGTTTCATCGCCAAGGATGGGCAAGTCTGCAAAACTGTCAACTTCGCTCCTCTTCAGGACCATGGTTAGCACATCAGCTAGAGCACTCGCCTCCCACAGAGGCAAACCAGGCTTTATTTCCAGCAGGGTCACTCCCAGATTTCCACGTGTGGTAATCGTACTGGACAATGTCGCTGGTTGGTGTTTCTGAAATTAGCGTGATGATGAACGTTGCTTGCTGAGGTGTCTTGTAACAAGTTACAACAGTAACAATATAATGCTTACATATATTTATACTTGTCCAAGGCCAGAGTAATTTTTTGTCTGTTCCAGTAATAAGTTTACATTTCTCTTGTCAAATTTGTTTTATATAGAAATAAAAGTGAAACAGAAATGCCTTCTTGAGCTTGAGTTGCCTTTTGAAGATAAATTTGGAGATAAGAGTATGCTCTGCAAACAATTAGCCAAATTAAAACCAAGTGATTAAGTGTTGCTGTTATTTGAGAATACAGTAGTTTGACAGCTTAGCGAGTTTTATTTTTGCTATGTAGAAATTTAAAATGTCATTGAAAAAAAAATTGCTACTTTACTTAAAATTTGTTATTTCCAGCTGTGTAGTAGAAAATCATTTTAAAAGGAAAACACAATTATTTACATAGTTGTCTTAAAGATTTTATTTCTTTCACTTTCTATGTGTAGGTGTAGCTGCATTTGATAATTTCAGATTGCCTCTGAAAATAAATGAATGTAATTTTCTAAGAGGATAGTCTATAGACTGTTGCATGCTACTTGGAAGCAGGTAAATATTAATTGTAAAGCATGCCCAGCCAATTTATTGAGAACTTCTGAGTTTTTTTTAAGTATTTATGTTCAAAATAAGTGCTGTGCAGAGTTTTAATGGCAGGATGACAGCTAAATACCATTTACTTTAGCACTGAATGGATATTCCTAACATCTCTCATTGTATTTAAAATTTAATTTTGTGTGTAGGCTATAATAGTACACTATGGGTATTTTCCTGAATAAATTAGTTAATGGCATATGAGGGGCTCAGATGTTTTCCTTCTATAGAGTTAACAGCATTAGTGGATATTTTTGAAAACTCAGCACATTGCCAGTAGTTAATATTGTGTACAGCCATTAGAAATTGTACATTTGAAATTGGATCCTTAACCTTCATTTTGGGTACTGTATTTGGCAGATGTTTATGTAGTTCTCATTGTTTAAAAGTCAACAAATTGTAACTAAAGAAAGGGGGCATGTACATACAGGACTGGCTGTGTTGCATGCTACTTCAAACACGCTAGTTACTATGCACTCACTTGTGGATACAGCAGTAGCAGGCGGACATTGGCAATAGTATAAAAGAAATTCACAATATAAAGTAGGAAGCAGTCCAGTATAACAAAAGTAATTTCAGATTTCTCAGAATTAAGTGTATCAAATATGAAACATTTTAGTAAACATGAAATCAATATTTATTAATTACTAAGAAATGGTAGTTTTAAAATGGCAAGATTTATTTGTTGATTAGACTAAAATAATGCCTTTTTAGAATTTTGCTTTTATAGACTTAGATTGCTGTGATTGGAATGCTAAGACATCTGCCAGGTTCAGTAGTTCTTCTGTCACTTCTGTTTGTAATAAATACATTAAAATAGTATCAACTAAAGTTCATTTTGGTTGTAATGTATTTTCTGCTCGATTACTTTACAAAAGGTGAACCAACAATGTTCAATTTATTTTAAAAGTGTAGTGATGTAACTTTTTTCTTAATTTTCCTTTACTCTGGGTTTTCATTTAATCCAGTTCACCATGAGAAAGCATTAGTGTGTCATTTGAACTTCTAAGTGTACTTTTTATGTACAGATAAAAATTTAATTAGTAAATACTTGACATGATAAACATAACTGTTTGACTATTGTTAATATCAGCTTGTAACTGTTTCTGATGCACTATATATGGTGTTGCAGTCCTCTGTCAGCCCGCAGAGTCAACCAGCAAATGAGAACATGTTTTCGTTGCCAATCAGCATCAATGAGGAGGTGGAAATGCTGTCAACTGAGCGGTATGATTTTCTGAGCATGAAACTCCATCAGGGGCTTACTTTCTTCTCTCACTTGAACCATCCTCTTCCCCTTCTCTTTACCTTTTGTGTGGTTCTTTCCCTCTATTCTTCCTAATGACTGATCTCCTTTAATGTATAACTGGCATTGTCCATTTGTGATCCTTAAGTGTGTTATTCCTAATTGATCCGGTTTGTTTTTGTTTCNTTAATGTATAACTGGCATTGTCCATTTGTGATCCTTAAGTGTGTTATTCCTAATTGATCCGGTTTGTTTTTGTTTTCATTTTGGGTGTTTGTGTAGCATATTTCTGGCTTTTAAGCTATTACATTCTGTTTCATTACACTTAGCAAAACTTATTTTTCCCATTGGAATAAGCAACATACAGTAGAACCCCCATTTTACGAGTGTCCATGGTTCCCAAAAATACCATTATAAGATCACTGTTGTTGCATAATCCAANTTAATGTATAACTGGCATTGTCCATTTGTGATCCTTAAGTGTGTTATTCCTAATTGATCCGGTTTGTTTTTGTTTCCATTTTGGGTGTTTGTGTAGCATATTTCTGGCTTTTAAGCTATTACATTCTGTTTCATTACACTTAGCAAAACTTATTTTTCCCATTGGAATAAGCAACATACAGTGTAGAACCCCCATTTTACGAGTGTCCATGGTTCCCAAAAATACCATTATAAGATCACTGTTGTTGCATAATCCAAAAATAACCTATTTTCACCCCAGAAATTCTTTAAAAATTATGTTTAAAGTGTATTTTTTGCTTAAAGTTTGTGTTTGCACTGGTGTAAAACAAACACGTTTTTAAAATTAAATATTGATTTAATTTAATAAGCAGACATATTCCAAATGAAATGATGCCCCAGAAGTATAAATAACCTCTCATCTCTGGGGAAAAAAAACTTTTAACAGTGCATGACGTAACTGGTAGCAAGCCATGCATTCATTTTCAATCGTTTCTTGCAATAAAACCAGACGATTGATCAAAATATGTAAATATTATTTTAATATCCAGACTTTTAAGTATTAAATCATATTGCAGAAGTATGAATACGTCTCGTTAACACGGAAAAAATTGAGTGTGCCACATACTTTTTAGTGAGCTGTAATTAGGTTCAGGCAAATATTATTTTAATTCAGTTCTACGTTAGTTTGATGCAATGTATTTCAAATCTGAGTCTTTTGAGCCTGTACAGGATGAAAAAATTACTTTTAGAGGGACTTGATATATACTTTTGTGATACACTAGCGGAATAGGTGACTGTGCTGCCNGCAGAAGTATGAATACGTCTCGTTAACACGGAAAAAATTGAGTGTGCCACATACTTTTTAGTGAGCTGTAATTAGTTTCAGGCAAATATTATTTTAATTCAGTTCTACGTTAGTTTGATGCAATGTATTTCAAATCTGAGTCTTTTGAGCCTGTACGGGATGAAAAAATTACTTTTAGAGGGACTTGATATATACTTTTGTGATACACTAGCGGAATAGGTGACTGTGCTGCCATCTGTTGGTCAGCGTATGCTGCTCGCTTCGGAAGCCACGCCCCTATGAAGTTACTCTTTTTTCATATGTAAAATATAAATATAAGAATGAATTCCCAGAGTTCTATATTTTCCGTGAGCAACGTAGCACATTTCCATGTGCAGTGATTCTGTGTGCTGATAATTTCAATTGGTCATGTGAATACCAAACCTTTGCGAGGCCGGCTCACAATTTTTTTTCTTGTACGTCCCCTCCCACTCCAGTTATAAAGCAAAAATAAATGTTATTTATTTATTCAAACTATGCATGGTTTTGCAATGGAATCATTTTTGTGGATATTGTCTTCCAGGTGCATTAAGTACCACTGTTAATTTATAAATAGCCTCGTATGTACGAACTGTAAACTACCCTATCTCGCCTTTTTGATGAGCTGACACCACTCTTATCGCGAAATACTTTATTATTATGAATGAAAATGTGCAGTCTTAACAATTTCCCTCAATTCCTAATACTTCCAGTATGACTTATATACTGAGACGTCCAAACTGCTACTGCATAAGAACCACAATTATTGTCCATTTCATATAAGTGGGGTAAAATGTGACAGACGTGACCAACCTTCACAGTATGTAAACAGTAAATGCTCTCGTATGNATTTCATATAAGTGGGGTAAAATGTGACAGACGTGACCAACCTTCACAGTATGTAAACAGTAAATGCTCTCGTATGCAAAGTATTGTATCAGCTGATGAATTGCTGCAGCATGTATGTTGCTATGTTTGTGATAATTGATGATGACTGCAAAAGAAAATTGTACTGAAAGTTGTATTTTAAAACTTTAATTATACTTACAATATTTATGGTTTAAATTATGTTTTTAAATCATTCTGCAATATTTTTGGCAAATTCCTCCAAGTTCAAGATGTTGGAAGAATAATTTGTGTGTGCCAAACAAATGTATAACACACAGGATTATCACACAAATGAACTTGACAATCTTGTATCCATTTGAGTGTATTTTTAATGTATAAATGTGGAAAATGGAAGAAAAAAAGTAGTAGAAAATGATAGTCACACTGTAGGATAGGAGGTTCTGTGTGGTACATAGTTTCATGTGAAGCGTTTGAAAATTGATGCAACTGAAGTTTAAAACTCCGAAATCACGAAAGTAATTAGCAATTTTAAAGGGGTTTCCTGATCATGTGAAGACTGTGATAGTGGTTTTGACTCTATGATTGCTTGTGCATTGGGCAGTGTAACACAGAATTTGTTGAAGAATGTTCATAGCAAAATATTACCATCGGAAAGATCTCTAAAAGAAAGTCTGGAAGAGAGTTTGAGCAAAATCAAGAGTGAACTTAAGAAAGGGAAGANCCATCGGAAAGATCTCTAAAAGAAAGTCTGGAAGAGAGTTTGAGCAAAATCAAGAGTGAACTTAAGAAAGGGAAGATATAATTTGCAGAAGAAGAAAACAGAAACAGAGTAACATATGCCCATGCAGTAAGAGACGTCCAACACCATCCAGCAATATTAGTTAAACCAAATCAGAAACAAGACGGAAGTAAAACAAAAGAATAAACAAGAAGAGCATAGATGTGTTAAATTATATGTTCAAATTACAAGTGTTAGAAAANCATCGGAAAGATCTCTAAAAGAAAGTCTGGAAGAGAGTTTGAGCAAAATCAAGAGTGAACTTAAGAAAGGGAAGAAAACAGAAACAGAGTAACATATGCCCATGCAGTAAGAGACGTCCAACACCATCCAGCAATATTAGTTAAACCAAATCAGAAATAAGAAGGAAGTAAAACAAAAGAATAAACAAGAAGAGCATAGATGTGTTAAATTATATGTTCAAATTACAAGTGTTAGAAAAATTAAGGATCGAGCTGTCCTTGTTAGCTGTGAGGATACAGGGAGTTTTGAAAAACTGAAGAGGAATGTTGAAAAAGTGTGACACATGACAACCATTGGAGAGAGACGTCACGTCAAGAGTTGGGAGTTGTTAATTCCGCACCAGGTCAGTTGCGCAGGTTGGGGGCGGACTCTACTCCAGAAGCGTCTGTAGTATAAATCGTTGGCCTTGCAGTGGTCCCTTATATAGTGTAGGATGCATAAGGTATTTACTTGGTACAAAATCTGTGAGGGCAAGGTGATGCCTCCAGGCATTGGACACACAGGTTTGGGCTAACTTACCACTGGTGTCGCTCCCTTTCGGCAGACGCTGGCCCAGGCTGGCTCGGCTGTCGCCTGCTGGTAACCGGGGTGCCGACCGACCGGCAGGCAGGCATGTGGTCGGCTGGTCGAACAGGGAAACTCCCCGGGGGAGAGAGTACCCCTGGCGGAGTAGTTCGACGGCGGGGTATGCAGCTCCGGGAACCCTAACTGGGAGGCCAAATAGGTTGGCAGGAAGGGTAGTGGAGGGAGACTCCACTAATTGTCAGGCAACTTGTGCTCTTTCCCATGGGGACTTACAGTTGAGGGCTGGTGTAGGTTGACTACTTAGGGGGTGGCGAGATGCAAGGATAGCATCTGTCCTCTGAGCGTTTCTCCTGCTCCCTCGTCGAGCGAACGTCGTGGACAGGAAAGGTGCTAGCGAACATCACGGAAAGGCAAGGTGCTAATATTCATTCTGTAGAGTGTGGCATGCAACAAACCCCTAGCTAAGGTGTACTCCAGAAATTCTTGGGTCAAGCCTCGTCAGGCCTGGTACCACCTCCGGCAAGTTTATACGCTCTGGAGGGAATGTGTTAGCTGTTTGTGTGTGTGTGTTTATATGTGTGTATATATATATATATATATATATATATCTCTGCAAACAAATGAGAATCAAATCATAGAAGTAAAGTGAATAGATAANTATATATATATATATATATATATATATCTCTGCAAACAAATGAGAATCAAATCATAGAAGTAAAGTGAATAGATAATGAAACTCTAGAAGCAGAACTGTGAAAGAAGAAATGGCCTGTTCAAGCAGCAATTGACAAGATAAATTATTTTTATTCAGATGTTCTCCAGGCAATATATAAAAATACAAAGGTTTTTCCTGTGTTACAGAAAAATAAAGGGAAAATATGCTTCAATAAAGAGGTACATGAATACAGAAAACAGCAAGATGCAGCATATAAAAAATTTTGAATCAGCAGAGGCATGGTAGCTGGTGACAAAAATACTTTGGGAAGACTACAAAAAGAAGAGAAATTTNAAAATTTTGAATCAGCAGAGGCATGGTAGCTGGTGACAAAAATACTTTGGGAAGACTACAAAAAGAAGAGAAATTGATATACTTCACATCTCACAAGAAAATATTTTTTAAGAATAAAGTAGATCAGTGCAAGGAGGAAAGTGTAAAAATGTGGAAAACTCTAAAAGTATTAGTTTTCGGAGAAAAGGAGACTAAACAAAGTATGACCTTCAAGAATATCAAGGAAGAAGATGAAAAAAAAATTGCAGGAAAATGCAATGCCTATGTTGTGGAAAGCATTCAAGAAATTACGGACTCGATACCAAAAGAAGATAGGAAAACTGGGATAATGAAAGAAGCAGAGAATAAGTAAAGAGATTTAAAAATGGTATCGGAAGAGAAACTGAAATATATAGGAACTGACTTAAAAATATAATGGAAATTTTTACTGTAATAATTACTCAAATTTCTATGTTGATAAATCAGTCACTTATGAGGGNAAAATTTTGAATCAGCAGAGGCATGGTAGCTGGTGACAAAAATACTTTGGGAAGACTACAAAAAGAAGAGAAATTTATATACTTCACATCTCACAAGAAAATATTTTTTAAGAATAAAGTAGATCAGTGCAAGGAGGAAAGTGTAAAAATGTGGAAAACTCTAAAAGTATTAGTTTTCGGAGAAAAGGAGACTAAACAAAGTATGACCTTCAAGAATATCAAGGAAGAAGATGAAAAAGAAATTGCAGGAAAATGCAATGCCTATGTTGTGGAAAGCATTCAAGAATTTACGGACTCGATACCAAAAGAAGATAGGAAAACTGGAATAATGAAAGAAGCAGAGAATAAGTAAAGAGATTTTAAAATGGTATCGGAAGAGAAACTGAAATATATATGAACTAGCTTAAAAATATAATGGAAATTTTTACTGTAATAATTACTCAAATTTCTATGTTGATAAATCAGTCACTTATGAGGGAGTTGTGCCAGAAATCCTAAAACAGTCATTAGTAGTACCAATTCCCAAGGTAAAATGGTTCAGATTCCTGCGAGGATATGAGACCAATTAATATTCTCCCAGCTGTTGATAAAATTCTAGAGACAGTAGCCAATTAAGCAGTTAATTACAGGAAAGAAATCTACTATACAAGAGAGAATCAGATTTTCTGGAAGGTTTCTCAACAGAAACAGGTATTCAATTGGTCATATCAGAGTGTAAACTAGCTCTCGATGAGGGTAAATATGTGGTGACTAGATTTTAAGAGAGCATTTGAAACTATTGACAGAAGTATCTTGCTTGCAAAATTGAAAGACTTGGGAGTGAGGAACACTGTTCTACTATGGTTTGAGAGTTATTTGACTGGAAGAACACAGAAGATGCAGCTACGAAACACACACTTTACTGTTTGGCAAACAATATACGAGTAGCTCAGGGGAGTGTATGGGGTCCTCTACTGTTTATTATGTAGATCAACAATATGTACAGTGTATGTTCTATGCTACAGTGAATGTGCAAGGGTAGTAAATAGTCAAATGGAGAAGATGAGTTCATATTTGAGGGGAAATAAATTAAAACTTAACACTTAAAAAACAAAAGTCCTGGTATTTGGGGATGGAAAACTGGAAACATGTAGGATTATCAGATATTTAGAAGTAATATTGGATGGAAAGTTAAACTTTAAGGAGCATTTATAGTTTATAGTAAAATAAACGTATGAAGAAAGATAGGGAATCTTAGAAGAGTGAATAATAACTTTCTATCAAAAGAATTAGTGATGTACCGATGTAATCGTTGTGTTATTAGCATCTGCTGATATTCCACTTTTGTAGATTTTCTGATGTATTCGTTCCCAACTGATACGTTTCCGTAACCGTAAAACCACGCCAAGCTTTCGTATGTACAANAGATTTTCTGATGTATTCGTTCCCAACTGATACGTTTCCGTAACCGTAAAACCACGCCAAGCTTTCGTATGTACAATGTTGTTTTTACATTCATGCATAACATTTTTTTGACTCTAAACACAAAATTTCTCTTCGCTACAAAGAATCGTGTTTATTAGTAATATAAAATATATGTATAAATAAAGACCACACTTCACAGTCCAATCTCTTTTTTTATTATTATTATTATTATATACTTGCAGGCGATCAATTTAACCACGTTAAAAGTAAACAAACATGGATTCTCCATAGATATAGTGCGTGCATGCAGCACTTCGAACAAAATGGCTAGCCAACTGGCATCTAATATCTGAGGGTCTATTCACTCATTTTTGGCAGTTAAGGTCGGTAGTTTGCACACACTGGANGATTTTCTGATGTATTCGTTCCCAACTGATACGTTTCCGTAACCGTAAAACCACGCCAAGCTTTCGTATGTACAACGTTGTTTTTACATTCGTGCATAACATTTTTTTGACTCTAAACACAAAATTTCTCTTCGCTACAAAGAATCGTGTTTATTAGTAATATATAATATATGTATAAATAAAGACCACACTTCACAGTCCAATCTCTTTTTTTATTATTATTATTATGTACTTGCAGGCGATCAATTTAACCACGTTAAAAGTAAACAAACATGGATTCTCCATAGATATAGTGCGTGCATGCAGCACTTCGAACAAAATGTCTGGNTTATTATTATTATGTACTTGCAGGCGATCAATTTAACCACGTTAAAAGTAAACAAACATGGATTCTCCATAGATATAGTGCGTGCATGCAGCACTTCGAACAAAATGTCTGGCCAACTGGCATCTAATATCTGAGGGTCTATTCACTCATTTTTGGCAGTTAAGGTCGGTAGTTTGCACACACTGGATCTCTTAACACCACCATCGTGAATTTGGTATTCACTACAGACAGTTGTTAAAGAATTCTCGTCAATCGTAAGGTTAGCGATAGTATATTTAGCAACACAGCTTTATGGGATTCTTCTTGATATATCTGTTGTCTGCATGAATGCCATAAAATAATTATATTGTGGGATTAACAAATGAGCAGTGCATTGCAAACTTGAAAGATAATGATATTAATTCTCTTCTCATAACAAATAGTGCTCCAAAATGTTTTATATTGTCTTGGGCCAAGTAAAAATGCCTCAAACATACTGCCGTTGTACAAGTACAGCATATCTCACAAAATGTTGCAGACACTGGATGTTATCAATTTCTTACACGATAAAATATAATTTGTTAGGTTATTAATCAGCATTTTATTAANTTGCAGACACTGGATGTTATCAATTTCTTACACGATAAAATATAATTTGTTAGGTTATTAATCAGCATTTTATTAAAGAGACAACACAAACGTATGCATGCACTGGAAAGCTAATTTACAATACAACAGACAAAATCCTTGTAATGTACATTTTTTTAATAATTACTTCTGATATTTTATTCCATCAAGAATGACTTACAAGTATTTAATTTAATTTGTATTTATTTTTTCTTTTAACCAACCATTTGCATTGATAATATTTTATGTAATAAAATTTATTTTTGCATACTAATTAAAACCAAATTGCAAAAAAACTTTAAAAACTGGCACTATCAAACTNATGTAATAAAATTTATTTTTGCATACTAATTAAAACCAAATTGCAAAAAAACTTTAAAAACTGGCACTATCAAACTTTGCGCAATCTATGATTCCTATAAGTAAATTATTGTTATATATATATATATAATGTTCACTTATTTGTTAGTTAAGTATATCAAAAAGCGCAGAATCAAGATCAAAAAGTTTATCATATAATTTTTACACAACTTTAATAAGATATCTTGTACAACATAATCTATTTCTTATAATGATAGTAATACATTATTATCTATTGTTGAAAGTAAAAAGGAATCAGTAATTATTAATTGATATCTAACCACTTTTCTAAATGTTTCTTCTCCTATCAGCAATTTTCACGTGAGAATTAACCTCAATTGCAAGAAATCCGCTACGAACATATTAAGTTCAGCAGCGAGTCAAAACCACCTCGCATACTAGACCTTAGGCTAAGGTTAGTAGTGTGTAAGGTATGGAGATTGAACTGCTTACTGAATAGCTCCTGAAAAGCCTAAGGACAGTGCAGCTGTTGACCTTCCCCTGAGCTTTAAGATCACCTCGAAAAGTTAGTGAATAGACCCCTTGGTATTTACAACTCTGGCGCTAGTGATACCCAATTTCAGAATGCAAAGGCGCGGTGCTTGTATGCAACCATATACGTATCTATGATACAACTTTGTTTACACTTCTGCTGCCGCAAATATGTTCAAGCTGGGTTTACAATAAAACAAATATGCGTTAAAAATTATGCAGTAGGCGCTGATCTAGCATTCGGAAACACGTCTTCTGTATTTGCAGTTTCCAATTAATGTATTAATTCTTAATTTCCACCAATGAAAACGGGCGACAAGCCTGTCTTATTTACTTTTGTTCCTAACCTGCATATAACACAGTCTAAGCAGATCATACTTCAAAGCCGATATTTTCTATCGGAGAAGCTTATTTTGTGAACAAATATAATCTTTAACATGTGCGCACACTTCTTTATTAATATTTTATTATATTTACATTTTGTAAATAACAGTTTTCTGCCAACAACACAGATTGTTCTGTTCTGATTGGTTGCCATCTCTTAAGTGTCACTAAAGAATAAGGAATTACTACAGACTCTACAATTAGTATCGAATCAGTTTTGTATCGCTTATCGGATCAATTTATGTAGTGTATCGGAAGTTGTATCGGTATCAGTTTTTTCTGTATCGCTCATCACTATAAAGAATGTCTTTTAACTGTTTATAACTGTATTGTCCTACCACATTTTATATACTGTTCTAGTGTTCTGTATTTAGGTTTAAGGACAGATGTTGAAAGATTACAAAGACTCCAAATAAGGCAATGAGAGTTGATGAATAATTTTCATGTACAAAAGGTAAATAAAACAAGAACTATAAACTCTATAACAGCAAAAGGGATTAGGCAGTACAACAGTTTACCAAAGCAAATAAAATGCCAGGGTAGTTTAATGAACTTCAAGAGACTACCAAGAGAATTTTTGTACAGTANTAAGTGAATTTTTGTACAGTATAAGAAAATGTCAGAGATGTGATGTGTAAAATGAAGTGCAAATGTTTCTGTAAATTAGTCTTTGGACAATAAATGAGTAAATAAATAAAAACATGTTTAGCCGTTATGACAGAGCAGGCAGACACTTAACGATCAGTGAAACGTTTCCAGCCCGGTGAATGTCATTGTGCATGTGCTCTATTTCGTTATGTTTATGCGAGTACCTTGTTGGTGGTGGTGGAGTATTTTTATCTGTAGTTAATTATTTTTGCATTTGCTTTCGTAAGTATAGTTGGTTGTAGGTACTGTTTTTCTGTTTTCTTGTGTGAAATGCAATATTATTGGCACATGTTTAGTGTTTTAACCATCTTGTTCTGCCATTTTCCAACCGGTGTTCGCCACGAAGCTACACAAATATAATTTGTGTTTCCAAGTGTAAGTTTGTTGGTTTCAGGAAATGGGTGAAGTNTGTTCGCCACGAAGCTACACAAATATAATTTGTGTTTCCAAGTGTAAGTTTGTTGGTTTCAGGAAATGGGTGAAGTGTTAATTTTGCTGAATGATTCTGCAAATAAATTATTTCATATCAACACATTTGTTCAAGAAGTTGCGAATTACAAACAGTAAGTTAGCATGGTTTGAATAAAATTTATTTCTTAACAGTTACTGTAATGTTTGAAATGCACGTGGCCTAAAAACCTGCACTTTTAACTCTTCTGTCACGTAACAATAATATTTGTTTATTCGGCCTATATTATAAATTCAATGAGTGTAAGGTTAACTTCGGTAAAAATGTGGTGTTCATTACTGCATCTCTTCAAACAGTGATGTGTGTATCGTGTTTAGTTCTTTCATTGAAGTTAAAACTTTGAAGTTATAATAGTTTGAATGATATTTCCATACANTGTGTGTATCGTGTTTAGTTCTTTCATTGAAGTTAAAACTTTGAAGTTATAATAGTTTGAATGATATTTCCATACGAAGAAAATTTTTCGCTGCTTCGTCAAAACAACACGCAATTCGAAATAGCACACACTTGTGAGAAGAACCGCAAAAGAATGCCGTAGTACAAAAGATGTTAAAGCGCCCCCCTCCCCCCTTTTTTTTCTCCACTTTTTTAACCATAAAATAAAATAATCAGAGCCCCAGCNTGTGTGTATCGTGTTTAGTTCTTTCATTGAAGTTAAAACTTTGAAGTTATAATAGTTTGAATGATATTTCCATACAAAGAAAATTTTTCGCTGCTTCGTCAAAACAACACGCAATTCGAAATGGCACACACTTGTGAGAAGAACCGCAAAAGAATGCCGTAGTACAAAAGATGTTAAAGCTCCCCCCCTCCCCCCTTTTTTTTTCTCCACTTTTTTAACCACAAAATAAAATAATCAGAGCCCCAGCAAACTTGCTTGGCCATTACAAAAATAATAAAACAGGTTGGAATGCCAACCCAACTATAATATCCCACATGATCACTAAACGGAAATTAGCTAATGTCATTCTTTTAGTGCCTGCAATGACAGGACGTCAGGAAATGCGAGTAAAATGGAAAATGAAAGTGTACATTGCACACACATGATTTGTTTACAAATGTTTTCTTCAATGACATAACTGCTTTGGCAGAAGGATACATTGTGGCTGCACTACTTTTCTAGAATTGTCAAAATTTACCTCTCACAAAAATGGACAATAACATCTTATTAAAGACGTTAAACCAAATTCGCCATCTATAATAAAACGATGCTCCACAGTTTTATGTAGTGATTTTAAGTACACGCCTAGCCACATAGCTCTAGTTGTAGGTGAATTCGGCGAAATGGATGTGAATGCTGCAAACGTAAGTTCAGTCTTTTTATTAGAATAAAATTTCAAGTATTTGTGATACTGAATTACAATATGGATAATGTTTAAAATGTACTGTGACCATATAAATCTATTTAACAGAAAAATTGTAGTAATGTTGCGAACATATTATGATAGGCACAATAAATGTTGATGCCATACAACACCCAGATTACAATTAATTGATACAAGGGTACAATATCATTCTTCATGATAGAGGGAAAAGCACAATGCAGTAATTAAAATGACAATGAAAGTACATAAACAAAATGTACAAGCATTATGGTCTGTGAAAAAGACCACATATATAGTCCTTACAAAGAATTGCCAAAAATGTATTAAAAAGGTTACTAATTTAGACATGTGCTTAGCATACATTAAAACATGTAGGGCTGTGAGGGGCAGTCTGAAGGACCCAGTAAAGCCCCTCACGCATAAAATGGGAAAATATTGACGACGTGCAAATAACTAAACAAGTGGTGGTCAAAAGCCCTCGTTTCGTAAAAAAATTAAGAATATTAAACATGCTAAAAGAAGACCAAATACACAAAATTGAAAAATTATGCTCAGAACCTAATTAAAACTGNTAAGAATATTAAACATGCTAAAAGAAGACCAAATACACAAAATTGAAAAATTATGCTCAGAACCTAATTAAAACTGCACCTGGACGACGTCCAATTCTGCACTTCTGTGAAAATAAGCCATGAGTAGTGTACAAACAATTGACCAAAATTAAAAAGATTAAAACTTGCTATGAGGCGGAAAAGCAAGACAAACACAATACATAAAGAAAAAAGGACTCTTAGCTACCGTGAAGTGGCTTATGTTTAACCAAACCAAATTTTGAACGGCGACCTGAAACAACAANAAAAAGGACTCTTAGCTACCGTGAAGTGGCTTATGTTTAACCAAACCAAATTTTGAACGGCGACCTGAAACAACAATTTAGAAAAACTTACACTCACTACAGCATGCCCCAAGACACAGAGTACACTATGCCACAATATGTTAAAAGAGAACTATATTTATATTAAAGCACCTACTGCTAACACATACGGTCATGACTCACCATTTTAGAATTTAGCACGCCCCCAAACTAACTCTTGGGTCCATGGTACGTGGCCAAAAATGTTACATGACAAAGTCTCATAGAAGAAGTGAGCTGTTGTAAAGCCCAATCAAGAAGACAGCTTCAGAGTCCGGCGCTTCACCTGAAGAACTCCGCGCAGACCAACTGGAGTGGCAACGTGCAGGCGTGGGGAGGAAGGGAAACCAAGGAACATTGGTAACAGAGAGGAAACAGGAGAAGCAAGCCGAGCACACACACGAGTTTGCTGATAAACACAGTCGCAGTTGGCACCACTGCATAGAGTGCGAACTACGCCAGCGGCACAACCCACGCCCCTAAAATGATACCCTGGCCGGTAACGTCTCTCATCAAAGTCCCACTGAAATCTGCCAAGGACCTCGAGAAACCTGAACCACTGACTGACCAATATTGGTCTGCAAAACCTGCTTGCATTTTTGACAATTATTACATGACCTTACATATTANGAACCACTGACTGACCAATATTGGTCTGCAAAACCTGCTTGCATTTTTGACAATTATTACATGACCTTACATATTATGCTACATCTTCCTTTAAAGTCGGCCAGGCAAAATGTAAAGCAATTTTCCGAAAAGTTTTTCTTATCGCTAGATGCCCACCAAACACTGAATCATGAAAATAACATAAAATCATCGGCCTTAGAGACTCGGGAACTACAATTTTCCTAGCTCATCCATTTTCCTAGTATAGTACAATATGCCATTACTCTCTACATAGAGGAGCACCACACCAGCCACCAAACCCGACTTCACTTGCACTCACCACCTATCGTTAGCCTGACTCTCGTGGAGCTTTANAGCACCACACCAGCCACCAAACCCGACTTCACTTGCACTCACCACCTATCGTTAGCCTGACTCTCGTGGAGCTTTATAAAACATTCGGGAAACACCTGAATATTATTTAAAGTTTCCTCACTGCCCCCTGTACCTCTACCACGAAAGCATCGGTATCATACATACGAGAGAGGGCATCTGCTACCCGATTGTCGGAGCCGCGAACATGAAACACCTTAAAGCGAAACCTGGAAAGTCTCAAGACCCAACGCCCCAATTTACCAAACTGGTGGGGTGGTTAAGCACCTTACTCAGAGCTTGGTTATCTGTTTATGTTGCATTCATCATGTTCAATATATGAAATGAGTTTTTTCTAATCCAAAGAGGCACGCTAATGTTTCTTTCTCATAAATACCCAGTTTCCGCTCAGCCTCTGTTATGCTACAGCTGGCGAAGGCCACTGGAGCTAACCCCAAATCCACCCTCTGACTCAAAACCACCCCTAAAGCAAAGAGATGAAGCATCCATCTGAACCACGAAAAGGCACTCAAACTCCGGGAGATGCAATACGGGAGTGAGAAAAAGCGTTTGCTTTAAGATGGAAAAAGAATTTTCCTGCTTGGGTCCACAAGAAAAANATGCAATACGGGAGTGAGAAAAAGCGTTTGCTTTAAGATGGAAAAAGAATTTTCCTGCTTGGGTCCACAAGAAAAATCAACCCCCTTCTTCTTCAAATCATTTAGGGGCGCTGCTTATTCCAAAAAATGCTCTATGAAGCGAGCGTAAAAACCTAACATTCCCAGAAACTTCTGTACTCCCTTTAAAGTCCGGGGAGGNAAAAATGCTCTATGAAGCGAGCGTAAAAACCTAACATTCCCAGAAACTTCTGTACTCCCTTTAAAGTCCGGGGAGGAGGAAATTGAAGTACAGATGCCACCCGATCCTGATCAATGAGCAATTGGCCTTCACATAGCACGTAACCCAAAAACTAAACTTTCCATGAACCTAAGGTTACTTTTTCAGGGTTACCCGTTAATACCACTTCCTGCATTCTCAAAAAGATCTGACGTAAATTGTTAAGCCAATTACCAGTTTTTGTGTTCCTTGGAACCTGTATCAATTTACTCATGTGCCGTTTGGCTTGGCCACGGCTGCTCAAGTACTTACCAGGCATTCACATCCTCACTTTATACTATTATATCATNTGTGCCGTTTGGCTTGGCCACGGCTGCTCAAGTACTTACCAGGCATTCACATCCTCACTTTATACTATTATATCATTAATATAGTTGAAAACGAATTTATATTTAAATTCTGAAAGAGCATGATATAGAACTCTCAGCCTGACTCCCAAAATTGAGCCCATCGGTATACGGGTAAATTCATATTGACTCCCAGGGTGTACTGAAAACAGTGTATTTTCTTCAAGAAGGATCAAATAAACGCTGGTGAAAGTTGTTATTAAGGTCCAACCAACACTGAATAAACACGGGGCTTCCCTAAATGCCACGCAATCAATAGTCGGCAAGGGAAAGGAGTCCTTGTGTATTTTCATTTACCACCAATCTATATTTGTTGCTATCTTTTTTGTGTACCAGGAATCCGTTTGAACAATAATCAGACTTTGGCGGCACAAGTACCCCCACATTCAACAACTTATAAATTATTTCCCTAAATGCTTGCAGGCGGAATGTCATTCAGGGTAAACTTATATGGCAATACATCACATTTGCCAATCTTGGGCATAATTATATCATTAAACTGATCACTCAAGCGCTCGCTGAAATCCTCGGGGAAACAGTTTTCGCCCTGGATTTGGGGAAATAAGGTACAGGAAAATTCGACCTGAAGGGCAACTTTTATATAAGGAGAAAACCCAAGAGATGTGGTTCTATTGTTTAAATTCACAGCAGCCCTAGCATGACCTAAAAAATCAAGGTCCAACACAACATCCTGATTTAAACCTGATAATATCCAAAACGGAAAGTTCCAAGAAAAGTGTCCGATTTTGAAGTGCAAACGGAGCATCAAATTACTTTTTAACTCCTCACCATTGGGACGCACAATTTTTTTTTTTCCTTGAAGAAATCATCTAGTGCTTGGAAATTATTTTGTCATCCAACAGCTGCTTTCAAAAGCTAGTACTTACAACAAAACAATGGGTGGCTCCAATATTGACTAAAGCTAAAAATTATTTACCACCACAAGCTATCTTCACTTTACAACTTTTTAACTTGCGTGTAATATTTTTTATCATGAGACCAGAAATACCATTCTTCTTCACTGTCAAACCCCATTTCCCCACAATCCTTATGCAGGTGGTCAATTATCTGGCAAAANAAAGTTCCAAGAAAAGTGTCCGATTTTGAAGTGCAAACGGAGCATCAAATTACTTTTTAACTCCTCACCATTGGGGCGCACAATTTTTTTTTTTCCTTGAAGAAATCATCTAGTGCTTGGAAATTATTTTGTCATCCAACAGCTGCTTTCAAAAGCTAGTACTTACAACNTCCTTGAAGAAATCATCTAGTGCTTGGAAATTATTTTGTCATCCAACAGCTGCTTTCAAAAGCTAGTACTTACAAAACAATGGGTGGCTCCGATATTGACTAAAGCTAAAAATTATTTACCACCACAAGCTATCTTCACTTTACAACTTTTTAACTTGCATGTAATATTTTTTATCATGGGACTAGAAATACCATTCTTCTTCACTGTCAAACCCCATTTCCCCACAATCCTTATGCAGGTGGTCAATTATCTGGCAAAAAACACACTCATTCCGGAGTTGAAATGCCTTCTTACAATCACAACTCAAATGTCCACGTACTGAACAATTTCCACAACTGTGCACCTCTCCTTGCTGGTTGGTCACCTGAATCGCCGCCACTTGGCCGTAACGCACAGCACGTACTACTCGAACCATGCTGGCAGGCGGAGGAAAAGTTGCTCGGCATTTGCGTGCCGCGGCTAAGCTACTTTGCACTTCAATGGCCAGCTAACATAACTCATGCAAATTTTCCGGCGTCTGTACTAACGTGCACAGAGTGCGTAAATGCGGTGCAAGATAGTCCAACACAATGTTCACTAAATCTTGTTCGCTAAGTGTGAGGCACAAAGCGTCATGATGCATACAAATAGATTCAATAAATGCATACATCGGCTCTCTGGATTTTTTAAACCTGTACACAAAATCATGTTCACAGCTGTGTCTGACATGAGGAGGAAAAAGTGCCGCAAAAACTCTACTGAATCTGTTGAACGTGCCCCTGTCTACAGATTTAATGTCTTCACCAAGCAATTGTAAGACAAAACCCTCACACTTAGTAGCGATGGCTTTAAGCAAGACCTCCTCGTAACATAAACCTAAACTAACAATTTTGCTAACTGCAATAAAAAACGTCAAAATACTCTCTGGGTCCACTGTGGCAAGGGGTGAAACATTTTGGAGTGCCTGCAAGGATAATTTATCAAGTTAAGAAGGAGAATCAGCGAAACTCACCGAGACCGCCACAAGNCTGTGGCAAGGGGTGAAACATTTTGGAGTGCCTGCAAGGATAATTTATCAAGTTAAGAAGGAGAATCAGCGAAACTCACCGAGACCGCCACAAGGTCACCGCAACGCAGCTCAGCTATGGTAGTGATCTCATCTATGGAAGCCCCCAGGTTGTGTAGGAACTCCAACAATTCTTTTTTTGAGAGAATATATGAAATTGACTTACGCCATGTGTGGTTTAAACATGAAACATAACNAACTCCAACAATTCTTTTTTTGAGAGAATATATGAAATTGACTTACGCCATGTGTGGTTTAAACATGAAACATAACAGATATTAGCAGAGTTTGTGCAGATATTATTTGCGACAAGTACAAATAATGTTGACGCCATACCATACCAGNATAACAGATATTAGCAGAGTTTGTGCAGATATTATTTGCGACAAGTACAAATAATGTTGACGCCATACCATACCAGACTTGCCAACTTGTACGATTTACCTTAAAATATATGGGAAATGGCGCCATTGTATGATTGTACGGTCACATCTGGAATCTTACTGGTTTTTGGAAATATTTGGACATTGAAAATATTTGTGCCTCATGTTTGTTTTTATTGCAGCATCGAGGTGTCAAGGTCATAGACACAGGAATATTGTGGGCCTGTGCTATCTGGTTTCTTATTGGTTGCTATTAGCCAATCAGATACAATTNGTCATAGACACAGGAATATTGTGGGCCTGTGCTATCTGGTTTCTTATTGGTTGCTATTAGCCAATCAGATACAATTGTTCACGCTTAGTTTGAACTCATTGGGCTCGAGGTCTGTTTGGCAACCAATTAGTGAATTTCTTTATTGGTAGTGTGGAAAATGTTGTCTGTATTGAAAGAAATTTGTATCTGTGTTGGGAGTGAAAAACGTTTGTGAAGTAATGNGTAGTGTGGAAAATGTTGTCTGTATTGAAAGAAATTTGTATCTGTGTTGGGAGTGAAAAACGTTTGTGAAGTAATGGGATTAATACTACATGCATTTCATTTTGTGTGCGTAATATATGTGTTCGTAGTTTCTAACCTCACCAAGCATTGTGCTCATATTACAGTATTTAATTTTTTTCATAATGCATGTTTCGTGATTAAGGTTGTGGCTTCAATGTGTTTACAACATGAGCGGGAAAAAAAAAACAATATTATCAAGCCTTAAGAGATGTGTATATGCAAGAGTTTTCTTATATTATAAGATCTGGTAAAGGTAACACGTTTGCATTTTGTACAGTATGTCATCTAAACATTAGGCATGCCGACAAAAACAATATAAAAAATCACTGTAAAACTACCAAACACATCAGCATTACAAAATGTTCTGAAGAGAACAAAAAAATTCAGAATTACTTTATGAACTCTGCAAATATCGACAATACATTCATAAGAAGCGAGTGTTTGTTCACGTCTTTCCTGGTAGAACATAACCTACCATTGAGTGTAGCTGATCATGCGGGACTTCTTTTTCGCAGAATGTTTCCCACGTCAGATGTAGCGAAAAATACGGCTGCAGCAGAACAAAAACTTTCGCTATTGCCAAGAGATGGTTTTAAATGCTGTAAATGAAATTGTATAACCCACCTGCAAACTGGCCAATTTTCTCTTTATGCCGACGGTAGTAATGACTTGGATTCAAAGCTCTACCCACTAGTAGTAACTTTTTATGATTGAAATGCGAAAAAATTGTCTCTTGCATTCTTTCATTGCCTAATTTGATAGGTGATGCAACTGGCCTAAAGATAGGCAATTTGATACTGGCCGAATCGGAACGACTTGAAGTCCCTGCCATAAATATGATAGCTTTTTCTTTTGACAATGCTGCGGTAATGCTCGGCTGTAAAAATGGTTTCGTAGCTGTTCTGAAAAACACCCAAGAAAGCCTCATTGTAATGGNGCTGCGGTAATGCTCGGCTGTAAAAATGGTTTCGTAGCTGTTCTGAAAAACACCCAAGAAAGCCTCATTGTAATGTGATATTTGTGCCACTAGGTTATTTTGGCTGCAGAAAAGGGTGCTAATAAACTGCCTGTTAAAATTGATGAAATTTTAATAGACGTTTGTTGTTACTTGGAAAAAAGTTGCAAACACAAAGAAAGTTTGGAAAAATTTCAAATTCTGCACAATACAGAAGCAAAGAAGATTCTGAAACATGTGTGCACCAGGGGGTTGTCATTGGGTAGAAGTCTCGACNTCTGCACAATACAGAAGCAAAGAAGATTCTGAAACATGTGTGCACCAGGGGGTTGTCATTGGGTAGAAGTCTCGACCGTTATTAAGTTTCTTCGAGGATGAAGTTAGTAACCAGAAACCACAGTCTTCCCTCGCATCTTATTGAATCCCAAAGTACCGCAGATTCGTATTTTGCGAGATATTCTTTTTGACTTGTTAAAATAGCTGCTGTCAAAGTTTGTTAAGCCTACTGTTATCAAGTCTAGCAATGTGCTTGAGGTTCGATACCATTGTGTTGAAAATCAAAGGCAAGATTCTGATTTGGTTATTGGATATGAGGCTTCACAAATTGTTAATGAGCTGAAAGAGACAGACAAGAAAACATTTTATGAGTCTGTTAGAAACTATTTTTGCACTTCATGTGACTATATTGTCATTAAGTTCCCTCTGAAGTCTGAAGTTCTAATGAAGGCAAGTGTGGCAAACATTGACAAAATTTAGAATTCTAATTTCTCTGATGTGGAGTACTTCCTGAATTTATTTCCAACNCAAGTGTGGCAAACATTGACAAAATTTAGAATTCTAATTTCTCTGATGTGGAGTACTTCCTGAATTTATTTCCAATTATGTTGCCTTTGCATGGCAGTGAAACAAGGGCTATGGCAATGGATATACTCCACAACCAGTTCATTTCTCTTCAGCTAGATGATATTTCATCTGTGACACAAACAAGTGTTACCCACTCTCAGGAAGAAATGAGCAAGCATATGGCAGCACACTGAAGTTTCTGTTGGTGACTTTTGTCTATGTTTAATTCAAAACAATATTCATGATTTTAATGTCTGCGAAAAAAGAAGAGACAACAGTTGCAAATTGATTACCAGCTGCAAAAAAAAGATTAATTTTCCATGGGGAATAAATTTACTCAACAGATTATTAAAAAGCTTGGGTTNATTACCAGCTGCAAAAAAAAGATTAATTTTCCATGGGGAATAAATTTACTCAACAGATTATTAAAAAGCTTGGGTTTCAAGCAGAGAAAGTGTCAAGCTAAGCGTAAAATACTTGTAGAGAGAGTGGCTGTTGTGACAGGGTGGCATCAATGTTTTTGACACTTCCGCGAAACTATGCTCCAAATAGTTTCCTTTGGCAAAATCTGGGTTGATAGAAACTTAACTTTTTCAAACTGTTGGCAACATTACAAAGATTTTGGTGTACGTGTAAACTGGTGCAGGTAAGAGACTCTTAGTACATGCTGGGAGCAGGAGTGGATTTTTTCTCAATGCGCAGCTCGTGTACACTTCTGGATCTGTTAACTGTGACAATCATGGTCAAATGAATCAAGTTGATTTTGAAAAGTAGATGGTTCAAAAAGTTCTTCCGAATATGCCAGGAAAAATAGTTTTTTAGATGTGGCTAATGCACCATACCATTCCATGCAAGTATATTTATAAATTTCCAGCAAAATATTCTTTGAATAGCGACATGCTGTAATGGCTACAGAAGAAAGGTGTACCTCGTAATTAATCTATGCACAAAGTCGATTTTACTAACTTGTTGAAATGAAAATATAAGGGCAGAAATCATTTAATGTAGATGCAGAATGTGCAGCCCATTGTCACCATTGTCAGAATAACGCCATACATGTGCAATCTGAATGAGATTTGAGTTAGCATGGGCGAAAATAAAGATATTAGTTAGAGAAAGAAATGTGGCTGGTGAATTGGATTACTTAAAATGCTTGCAGAACTGAACAGAATCAGTCATCTGTCACTATACAAGACTGCGAATGGTATTGGAAAGGTGTAGATAAAATATAACAACAGTGTTGGCTAACAGATTGCATTCTTCTGGACATAGTGGACGATATATATAATCATCAGTGTGAAAGCCAACAGCAGTAATAGTGACTGTGACAGTGATAACAAAAGTTCAGAAGCTGACAGCACTGCTTCTGCATATGAGCAGTCTGGGTAAGAGGGAAACTCGGTACAGCCACTTTGAAAAGGTGAATAAATGTTTTTGCTCCGGAGAATATCTGTTTAAATGCTTTTACCTCTCTCTGTTATCGCCTGCTGTGTTCGAAAGGAATAGAATTTCTAATACAATTTGAATTTAATACATTGTGTGCAGAAGTTACTTTCGAAAAATGCATTTATGAGTCCAACATTAACTGGTACTTGTGAAGTTTACTTTTGTGTACTGTATTTATTGTAGTAGAGTATGGGTATTTATTCATATAACTAATTCTTTAAAATCAAATGTAATGGAATATTGATTAGTCTACGTGGTAAGATGAACAATTTTTAAATTGTTTTAAGCATGTATTTACTGTTTTTTTTTTGTGTGTATCATTGTAATTATTTATTTCCCCCCATTTACACTTTAACCTCATTTACACCATTTTTGTTGGTCCCTAAAAAAGTGTGAAATATGGGTTCTACTGTATATGCAATTGTTAAGTAACAAGGTAGGTCGCAGATACCCTTCTGGGGTATCGTTTTATTGGGAAGACAACAGACTATTGAATTGCAATGTTCAGTAAACCCTCGTGCTGCAATTTTTTTTTTTAACATTTTGAGAAGGGGAGACTAAGTATATACCTCTCGGTTATAATTTTTTTCAGACGATATCTGTCTATTCCGATAAATTTATGTTTAATTTTAAAGAATATACAATTTAATGCTTGAAACGATTAAATACAGGCCTATGTAAGATTAAAAAATTATGACACATAAAGTGTGGGGAGTCAAATTCGTCCCAAATTTTTCAAAATATTTATAGCAACCTTGTTTCAATAATGACTTAATTTCTGGAAGCTGTGAGGGGTTGTTTTAGAAAGGTTGTACTTCTATTTAATTAATATAAAGTAACATCTCGCTTGTATTCACTAACTGCAGTTGCTGGGTGTCCATCCACAGGGCAAACAGGGAAATGTCAGGGAATTATCACTTGGGTCAGTGAAAATGTAAATAACAGCTATTCTGCAAAAATTGTTAGTTGTTTGAATACAGGTTAGTGTAATTGTGAGCATATGCATTTTAAAATTTACATTTTTAAGTTTGTGAACTGGTAATAATACAATTTTGCCAAGCGACATAGGGCCTATATGTACAAAATAGTATTTGTGTGTTTGTGATGGGCACTCGTGTGAAGTCAAATAGCGTGTATCGCGAGATTGATGGACTGAATAAAATGTTGGCCCTGCTTGCTTGGTCTGTTGCTGTATAATTTAATTCAACTTTATTGATAGCATTTTTATTCTGCCAGTAATGGAAAAATGTGGTATTGGAAGGTTTTGCTCCTGAAAATAGGTCAGGAAAAATAGTAAGATTCTGTGTAGAAAACAGAAATGTTAGGGAATTCCAAAATTGGAATTTCATGGACAACCTGATCTATCATGTATATGCTGTCGGTTCCTATTACGACAGTTTCACTCTTGCGTGCTGTCGTTGGCTTATATGAAAATTGAAGATATTATTCAGTGTTCATAGTTTTACACAGGGTTGCTAATATACACACAAAATGGTGGAATGTTATAATTTTTATTATAATAAATGAAAGTTATTTTCAGTAATGTTTTTTAATGGTTTTTTTACACTACAGTGCTTATCAAAATAAAACACGAGAAATAGCATTTGCTTGTTGTAATAACTAATTTTACCCCAGCTAAAAGCAGAACTAATATAGCAGTGATTTGGTTGTTTGCTACAGGATGCAAATTATGAAAATACATAATCCGTTTGTATACAAAATAAAGCCACATTGCCATTAAGGTTGTTTTGCAAAGTTTACAATGCCATGAATCATATTTATTTGCAAGGTTAAGGTTCAGAAACCATGGAAAGTTAAGTGAAAGAACATAGCAGCATTGTAAATGTATGGTTCATTAATTTCTCATGCCTTGATATTGGGATTCCAGGTAAGAATAAATTGTTTCCCTATGTGTGCCGGTTTAACATTGGGGCCACGGTGGCTGAGCGGTTAGCCTGTTTGCCTCCCACCAAGGCAAACTGGGTTCAATCCCTGGCCGGGTCACTCCCAGATTTTTGCTTGTGGAAATCATGCCGGACAATGCCGCTGGTTGGCGGGTTTTCTTGGGGTTCTCCTGTTTCCCCCACCCTTTCATTCCTGCATTGTTCTTACATTAGGCTAAATTGGCTAAAATTGTGAATGCCTGTTTCTATAANTCCCCCACCCTTTCATTCCTGCATTGTTCTTACATTAGGCTAAATTGGCTAAAATTGTGAATGCCTGTTTCTATAAGTTATCCATCTATAGCAAACCCTTGGTGCAAACATTTTTTTAATTGTCTGGTATTAAAGTTCATTTTTGAAATTTTAGCCCAGGTTAAAAGAGTATATAATTGTGTGTAAATAGCCTTTATACAATGTGTATGTGTTAACATACAGATAAATTTTTATAGGTTATTTGTGAGGAGTAAATAGATTGAGATAGGTAACCCATGGTCCAGGTCAAATAGCAAGAGCAGCACACACTTCCAAAGTTTGAAAAAAAAATTATCATTTATTGTTATAACGGTTACTAATTATTTAAAACATAATCATTAATAAAGTGAATTTCGTGTACATGTAACCCACCCTCATCATGTCGAANGGTTACTAATTATTTAAAACATAATCATTAATAAAGTGAATTTCGTGTACATGTAACCCACCCTCATCATGTCGAAAGAGAGTGTTGCCACCCTTATTTCTGCAAAAAAAAAAAAGTCTGTTACAGGAAAAATTCTGTATTTTTTACTATAGATTGCCGGTAAAACTAGTAACAGAAATGTCTTTAGCAAAAATTGTCTAACTCTCGCCCTTTTCCAGTAAAAATTACATGTTTAATTTCACAGAGAAGTGTTACTGCCTGCCAGGTAGGCAACCGGTAATGGCTGTCTTGAGTGTCACGCTGTAGTGGTTTGTGGACATTACGTACATGTGTTTTGTGGCAAAACTGAATTGTAACTTGTTTCGTCTAATGGGGTTTCTGAGAGGCGCAGAATATTGGTGTGCATCATGGTTTTCCTCCACTCTCATTATCAGTACTGTAGTTCCCCTCCCTAACACAGGTGAGGACCGTAGAATAAAAACCCACACTTCACTGCATGTTGCATGCATTCTGCTACAAGTCAACATAGCGACATATACTAACTCAGAAATGACAGTCATGGTTCTGCTTTACGTTGAAGTTAAAGTTACTGCATGAGCTGCTATACGGTTGTATCATGAGAGATTTCCAGCGTGGCGGCAACCTCATCACGATACCTTCACAACTGTCACTTAGAGACTGCATGAAACAAGCGCATTTGAGGTACAGGTTGGGTCTGGTCACCCGAGGAATGTCCATACACCAAATATGGATGAAAGTGCTACTCAACATGATTTTTTGCATTGATTTCTGCAACACTGCACAGAAGTTCCTCATTTTACGTCCATTGTATTGTTTACTGATGAAGCGACATTCATGGGATACTGTTATTTTAACAGCAGGAACACAACAGCCACAATTGAGACGACACCAATCCTCATGCAACCGCCATTACAGCCAACCAGCAGAGATTTTCTGTGAACACCTGGGTAGGCATTGTGGGTGATCATCTCATTTGTCCATACTTGTTGCAGCAACGATTAACTGGGCACATGTACTGCCAATTCCTGCAATTTATATTGTCAGATTTCCTTGAGGATGTGCCGATCATGGTTTGGCAACATATGTGGCTTCAACACGACGATGCCCCTCCACATTCCACGAGCTATACGGGATCACCTCAACATGGAACTTCCAGCATGGTAGATTGGAAGAGGTAGGTCTGTTGCGTGGCCAGCACGCTCTCCTAACCTTAATCCGATAGACTTTTTCCTGTGGGGATTCAAGGCTCTAGTGTACGACACACCCATTGAGTCGGAGGAAGTTCTGTTAGCCAGCGTTATGGGTACCTGTGACAAGGTTCAAGATACACCGGGTATTTTTGAAATGGTACAGCAGTCTTGTATATACCGTATTAATTGTTGCAATGAGGTTGGCAGCCGCCATTTTGAACACTTGTTCTTAAGTTGCTTATGATGGCATAACATTAAACTAGTAGTGCAACAACTTCAATTTATTTTCTGATTTCTTTACTCCTAACAGTGAGAAAATGCCACCGAACTGTTATTTGTGCAACTCACTAATGCAAGACCACACACACANTTCTTTACTCCTAACAGTGAGAAAATGCCACCGAACTGTTATTTGTGCAACTCACTAATGCAAGACCACACACACAGTTGCGGCAGTAACACTTCTCTGTGAAATCAAACTTAATTTTTACTGAAAGGACGAGAATTAGACANCACACACACAGTTGCGGCAGTAACACTTCTCTGTGAAATCAAACTTAATTTTTACTGAAAGGACGAGAATTAGACAATTTTTGCCAAAGACATTTATGTTGGTAATTTTGCAGACATTTCATAATCTCTAGTCAAAAATACTGAATTTTTCCTGCGAATTTGTTTTGTTGAAATAAGGGTGGCAACACTCCCTTTAAACATGTTGGGGGTGAATTACATGTACACGACATTCACTTTATTAATGATTACGGTTTAAATAATTAGTAACCATTACTTGTTTCTGTTCCACGGGCTGTTTCCTAAATACGACAATAAATGATAATTTTTCCTCAAACTTTGGCGTATACCGCTCTAGCTATTTCACCTGAAACATGGGTTGCCTATCTCAATCTTTCTATTTCCACCTCCGGAATAAATAACATATCAAAATTTGTTGGTATGTTTTAGATACATGTATAGTTTACAAAATGTATTAGTCTGGCAATTTTTTTTTTGGTGAAGGAAACCTGGGAAAGTCAGGGATTTAAGTTCTAATTTTCTTTGGCTTTCCTATATAGACATAGAATGTATTCATCTGGTGATGTAATTTTCCAAAGATAATTATAAANATAGAATGTATTCATCTGGTGATGTAATTTTCCAAAGATAATTATAAATTTTTTACAACAATTTTTAAATTTTACTGGTAAGACACTCCTGGGAGCAAACCCTTCCCATTGCAATAAACTTCGGATTCTATTCCAACCCTTTGCTCATGGAATTTCATCTACTTTTGGATTCACTAGCCATCACTGTTATGCAAATGTGTTATGGTGGTGGTGGTTGGTTACAGAAAACCAGTNTCTACTTTTGGATTCACTAGCCATCACTGTTATGCAAATGTGTTATGGTGGTGGTGGTTGGTTACAGAAAACCAGTGGCCTTATCATCAGTGATGCTGTACCGTGCTGTCCGCCCTCGCAGTGGTGCAAGAGGTGTGGTGCTGCGCCCTTTCTCCCGTATCGTCCACATGAACCGCAAGCCTCGGTCTGCAGGCAACCACCATTCCAGAGACATGCAGTCGGAACCAAGCAGCGAGAGCGAGGGGGAGGAGGAGGAGGAGGGCGATGGTGATGACTCATCACTGTGTGTGAAGTGCTGAGGGCAGGCCACCTATTGCGACGACTTCCACGCTCGAGTGATGCGTCTGTTGCGTAAATTTCTCGTTCTGCCAAAGATTTGATTCTAAAACATTGTGAGGAGGAAAATCATGCTGTGTAAAGTCCATGAACAGCTGAATATTGTCTTCATTGTGATAAACAGATGGTAGTATACACAACTGCAAATAACAGTTTTTCTAGAGTTTTATATTTATAGTGTGTGATGAATTATGTATTTGTGTAGTCACAATAATTAATTTTAATAGAAAATAATATTGTGGCCTAGATACATTTTGAAAGTGTTTATGCTCTGTATAACCCAGTGTTTTATATTTTTATGAATTGTATAGTGATTTTTGATAAAATCTGAATTTTGTAGTGCAGGTACATTTTATTTATTCAAATAATACAAATTTAGCTTCCAGTTTATACCAAGGTATTTCTAGCAGCATTGGAATTTGGTTATCAACCATAAATATTTTTGGCTTCTTATATTTAAAAAAAAAAATAGAGAAAAATTTAATATGCATCAAATGCCTGTATCAATTGTTATCATTTGTAGTAGAAAGAAGGAATGAATCATGTAGGATTTATGCCTGCCTAAATAAAGTACTCTCATGTTAACAAATGTTATTTTTTCTCCCCTTGCTTTATTGTTCATGCATTTAGAAAATTAGGGAATGCAAATAATACTTCATATGTTTTGAGTGTTAAGGACGTTATTGGTAAAGCCATGATTTTATGGTGTTATTTTAATTTTTAAAAATTGTCATTAAAAATAGAGATTTAATTTTTGTTGTCTTAAAAATTTACAATGTTGCGGGAATAGGCAACTAGGCTACTGATTACATTATAAAAAGTAGACAAAATGCACAAGTACTCATAGGGCGGTACTCGTGGACACACACNACTAGGCTACTGATTACATTATAAAAAGTAGACAAAATGCACAAGTACTCATAGGGCGGTACTCGTGGACACACAGACACAGACACAGACACACAGACAATGCCAGGAGACAGACATATTTTTCACACAGATGTGTAGTCGCTTGATGTTTTGCCAGCTTCATCAGGGGGCGAGTGGTGGGACATTCGCCGCCTGGTGAAGCTGGCCTAGCCTGCAAATTGTCTCACATCCGCATGGAAAATGTGTTTTTCCAACTGTGTTATGTGCATGTGCGTGCGTGTCAACAAGTACCGCCCTGTGAGTGCTTGTGTATTCTGTCTACATTTTATAATGAAAAAAGATTTGCTATGTGTGCATCAATACATACTTGCAAATTCATTTGTGATTACTTTGGGTTACTACAATAAGTAATCATCAGAAAAAGATTTTTGCTCAACTTGATTTTAAAAATGTAATATTTTGGTGTAATTGCTTTTATTTTTATGTAATCTTAAGTATTGTTAACAATAGTGTATATGTATACACATGTTCATGTAAACATTTATATAACTACATAAATAAGTGTGAGCATCTATGTACCGTATTTTATCGCATAAGTCTCCTGCACATATAGGTCGCACCATTATTTTCAAAGAGTGTTTAAAAAAAATTATATTTATCGTTTATAGGTTACTCTCATTGTTGTAGTAACCCTGTACAATACGGCCTGCGCCACGGGTGGCTGATGCACGCGACTTTGGTGAAGGTCGTGTGGCAGCTGTGTTCTTACAAGCAAGCGGTGTTGCCAAGCGTACAGCGCAGACACAGTACGCCACAAGTTTGTTGGATGTAGTTCGTCTGGAATGTTCTGATATAACGCTCGAGATGCAGCCTTGACTGCCCCTCAAATATATAAATAACCTTTTTTCTTTATTGAATATTTGTACAAATTTAATTTGAAGTAATATTTTTATGACTAAAATTTTATTGAGCTTCCTTTTTATATATTTCAAGTATTTCTAATGATTTGTTTTAACAGCAAAATCCTAACCATTATTTCTGCAGTTAATCTTTGTAAGTTATAAATAAACTTACAAAATATAGAAAGGCATTTGAATATTTCTGTTATGTAATTCCCTTCGCAATCCTTAACAGAAAAAAATATTTTAAAAGAATCCAAAGGAATCGATTCTTGCTCAATAACTGATAATCAATTATTTTCTAAAGCTTTCTGTGGAGTTAAAGAGATAGCAGCACATTAGCGTTGGTTCTTTAGTACCAAATGTTAGCCNTATTTTCTAAAGCTTTCTGTGGAGTTAAAGAGATAGCAGCACATTAGCGTTGGTTCTTTAGTACCAAATGTTAGCCTTGATTTACACGTCTTTCTCTTATATTGTCTTTGCACCGCACGTAGTGTTGTTTTGATGTTGTAGCAGTGAAGAAGTGCGACAGTTTCTTGATGGAAAAGCGATGTATCTACACCGCAGGTTTCAAAATGAAAGTGATTTTGTTTGCTGAAGAGTTTGGAAATTGAGCCGCGGGCCGTGAATTAGGAGTAAATGAAAAGTTATTGCGGGGCTGGAGGAGTTTTTCTCACGTATAAGTTGCACCCCAAGTTTCCAATAAAAAAATTTTTTATAAAATGTGCGACTTATATGCGATAAAATACGGTATTTGAACCAAAAGAAGTAATCACATTTTACTGTTTTAATTTTTCTTGACATAGTGAATGTGAATTTTTATTTGGTTATTACCACACAAAACTATTTTGAACATAAATTTATAGAAAAAAATNTGACATAGTGAATGTGAATTTTTATTTGGTTATTACCACACAAAACTATTTTGAACATAAATTTATAGAAAAAAATTTTTTATTGAAACCAAATTGTTATATTTACAATTTTGCTAACCTTGTTTAATAGAATATCATTTTTTCTACATCTACAAAGTATATGATTCACTCAGCGTTGATGCTAACAACCTGAAATATATAAAATTGNATATCATTTTTTCTACATCTACAAAGTATATGATTCACTCAGCGTTGATGCTAACAACCTGAAATATATAAAATTGTTTCCCCATCCTCCAATAATCTTGGAGTTAAAATTTTTACATTATTTTCATTATCACATAGCTTATTATGTGTTATGTGGTGTACTAACTTGAATGTTTTTTGTTATTTTGCTTTTATTTCTATTTCCCTTATAATCTTACCTTTAGTTATCGGTAGAGACCCAAGGAATTCGCAAAAAATCTGCAAACTTTTTTTTAAGAATGGGGAATGACTTATAATGCATTTTAGAGTTGTTATTTGGTGATTTTGACACGCATTCAGGAATTTCAACGAATTTACAGATATCAACAAATCATTAAATGATTTGTTTTAAAATTCCACCAAAAATAAATATTGATGAAAGAGTAAAGCAATTTTCTCAAGAAGGCATGGTTAAATCTGGAGACGTCATGATATGCTGTTTTTGGAATAAAACAGTAGTATGGGAAACCTCCGACAGCGTCAAGAAACACGTGCGGAGTTACGGTCACGTTGAAGCTTTTANAATAAAACAGTAGTATGGGAAACCTCCGACAGCGTCAAGAAACACGTGCGGAGTTACGGTCACGTTGAAGCTTTTAAGAAAGGAAAGCGGCAGGAAACTATGTTGGAGGCGCTAAGACAGCAAAGGTACGGATATAGTTAAAGGTNGCTTTTAAGAAAGGAAAGCGGCAGGAAACTATGTTGGAGGCGCTAAGACAGCAAAGGTACGGATATAGTTAAAGGTCTCCCCTACGTGATGACCAGAATTGAAATAGGTGTTTAAAAAATTTGATTATAATAATGTACAAACACCATATTGGCACCTAAATAATTAGGATTAAGATATTTTTATACATTAATAATGTGCAAAATTTCGGTTTTTTTAGAACAAATTGTTACTATTAATTTTTTGAAGAATTTGGCCACTGTATATAATGCACCATTTTTAAAGTTTAGAGATTTTATGCATCACGAGCCGCCTCCAGACAAAAATATACTTGTGTGCGCTTAAATCTGTGTTAATGTTTATCAATTTTGTAAAATCCGTCGCCCATAATTTCATAATTTCCTTTGTTTCATATGACCATTAGTCACCCTTCCCTTCCCTTCCCTTCCCTTCCCTTCCCTTCCCTTCCCTTCCCTTCCCTTCCCTTCCCTTAATCAACAAGGGCAAGACAAGGTCATCTCTCCCTCACTCTTCTTTGTTAAATTGTCCTCCACCCTGTAACGTTGCCACAGCTCGTTAAGCCATATTTATAATATTGCAGCCCCACAGTTACGTGCCATTTTTGTAACGTTCGTCAGTTTTACACTACCGAATGCTACTTTGCCACAACTAGCTCAAGGTAGAAACACGAGACTCAGTACAATGTGATGCCGATTGATTAAAAAAAGAAGTTCCAGAGTATTTTGTCAGACATGTTTATTTAACTATTTAAGTTTCACAGTTCACAAACGAATTGCCTGTATACAGAGTACGAACCTCTCACAGATAAGTATAAAAGTACAGACCAGCGCCACAATCGTTTACAGATTATTAATGTCTCCAAACTTGCATCAAAATAAATATAAAATGCGTCAACCTCCCACACCGGCATAGAAATAAAATAACAAAGTTAAGTTGCCGATGTGGGGGTTCTCGTCACGCCTGACGCGACCTAGACGACCATTGTACGCTGACTGCCTTGAAGTGAAGGCTGCTGAAGTGACGCCTCTAACGGCATTCGCCGCCGACTGACTCTGAAGCACTGCTCGAAGAGCGACAGACAGACGCATCTTTTGTTCTGCCTCTCGCCCCCCTCTCCTGAGATAAGGGCCTTGCCACGCACGCTCTCAACATGTTATCGTAACTGCTCCGCAGGAACTAATCCTGCGCCGTCAACATAAACGAACCTCTCGTACAACAAACTGCGCCGGAGGAACTAAAACTTGTCGACGCATTCAACATGCAGATAACAAACTTCTCGTATAAAATTTGTACGACGCAGCCGGAAAGTTTCTAATTAATGCTGACGCTTTAACAAAACTCCAACTTTCGAAATGAAAGCTGTAAACGGACTCCTGATAAAACGTAAACAGCAGACGTCCGCCCGATAACCTACAATAGCACACGTCTGCTCGATAAAAATATTACTAAGCTTTCCAAAGCTTCAAAAACGAAAGAATTTTACACCCGTGTCCCGAAAAATTAAGAATATTGCGTCATTACATTACCCCCCTTGGTTTGGGATAGATTTCGAAGAAATCTTTCCCAAAGCGAAACCTATCTTGTATGATGTTCTGTAAACCACTGTGCCTCTGCTCCTTGACAACACTTAACATATAACATGGTATTCAATTTATCACAAAAATATTTACTTAACTCTTGACCAATTTATTTACCTCACGTGTAAGAGTAACAAGCCATTGACGAGGATGCTGGAAGAAAATCACCTTTCTGGTTTCAATTAGTTACTGGTTGTTACAATTTGTGTGGTTGAGGGTGTATTTCCACCTGTGCCATTGATGCTTCATTTTGGGTTGCTGCCCTTTGGTCTCTCACTGTGTTTCACTTTTCTTCCCTTTTTCCTTACTACCTTTCTCATACTATACTTTAGCACTTTCTTCCTCTTCCCTACTGTCCTAAATCTACCCCCTTTTTTTTCTTCCTCTTCTTTACTGTCTTTACTCTCCTATTTCTTATCTTTTCCCCAACTACTTTACTGACCCTTCGTTTTAATCTTTGCTTCTTCCTTACAAAACGTTGCCTGAACACTTCATAATGTTTCAGTCTCTGATAACCCTTACTCTCAGCAACTCTTGCCTGTTGCAATTCACTATCTGACCCCTCTCGCAGCTTTAATTCATTATTACTATTTGGTCGAACCCCCCTAACCTGAAGTCTCCCTTCCTTTATTACCTTTCTCTTAGACTTACTAACCTTACAACAGTTAGGTTCACTCTCCACTAAATTATCTGCACCTCTATCCTCTTTAATTATAACCTCTCCCTTACTATCTTCAATATGAAACTCTTTACCTTCCTTGTCACGGCCAATATCACCCTCAATTTTTACTTCATTGGTGTTTATATTATTTTTACTTGGGGCAATTACGGTTGGACCATTTCCTAATCTCTTTAGAGATTCAATCCCCCACTTGTCTATATTTGTTATTACTTCTTGAAATTGTTTGTCACTCTTTTCTGTTTGTCGCCTAATTTTTTGTCCTACTTCCTGTTTCAGCTCCAGTTGTCCCTGTTTAAACGCCTGTTTAATCTCCTGTTGGCCCTGTTTAAACTCCTGTTTAATCTCCTGTATTCTCTTTGCTAACCGTGTAGTTTTTAATTGCGCCATTTTTATTTTAGTTACGATGTGGTCATTAATATAAATATTACCTTTAATCCCTTAACAAAATAACTCGTTGCAAAATTTGCACATAAAAAAAAATAATAATAATTCTTGGCGAATGTACTTTATAATAACATAACCTGCAAAGAAATTGACTACAATACCCGTGGCCCAATTACTTGAAATGATGGCTTCATTGATGATTTGAAAATTTCTTACCATTGTAGTTGGTGAATGAGGTCTCGTACCTGAAACTTCGGCGTCATGCTGCTGGAAACCTGGACTGGAACTGCCGCCAGTACCGTGTTGTTGCATAGATTCGTCGTCACGTGGTNTACTGACCCTTCGTTTTAATCTTTGCTTCTTCCTTACAAAACGTTGCCTGAACACTTCATAATGTTTCAGTCTCTGATAACCCTTACTCTCAGCAACTCTTGCCCTTGCCACCAAAAATTGTTTGAACATCGAGCGACTTGTATTACCAAGCGTAAAGTTAATTTTCAATAACTTCCTGCAGGGAAATCTGAGGATTTATATTAATTTATTTCAATAGACACGCATCTTTTAAATAAATAGATATGCCTGTTCGACATCTTTTGTGATCTAATAATGGGTAAGCACCGAGCCTGAGTGCAGTGTAACCTGCAACAGGGAAAATCAGAGGACGTGAATTTTAATGATTAATTATTAAAAGACTGAAGAAATAGATTTTAATTGCCTTATTTATTTTCTGTCTCAAAATTATAACTTTTTTGCTGTGAAATATAATTAATTGCTTTAAAAGATAAACATTTGCCACGCGTTCAAAGTGTGACCAAAATTTTGCGAATCGGAAGAGTACAGTCTTTCCCCCCTCCCCCTGCTAACAACAACCGACTGACTGCCATGAACACACTGCTTTATCGATAACCTCTCCACACACTCTCAGTTGATACAGTGCACGCGGGACATTCAAAATTGACCTTGCATTTGGTGTTTGATTACAAATTATTATAGACAGTATTTTGAAATGATACACTTTTTTTTTTTTTTTTTTGCGAGTTGGTGTTTTTTTTTTTTTATGTATTATTTACACAGTAATACTAATACAGTAGTACTTTTTTTAAAATCCCATTTTATAGTATTATTAGCTAAACTTTGTTCACAGATAATGTAAAGCTCTCATTATACTCAAAATGAAGTATAATAAGGTCAGAAATTGTATTTTATTGATGTACATGTTAGAACCCTCATCTACTGAAATCCAGCATGTTTGTAAATTTTTTGACAGTCCCCTGAAAAACGGTAGATAGGGAGTCAACTGTACCGCTAGACTGAAGTTAGTTTTATTAATGCTGTATTTCACCCCCTCGTATAAATAACAAAGGAACAACGCAAATGATTATTCATCCCTTTTCAGTGTGCATATATTGTTAAGATACTTACATAATAAAAATAAACATAATCAATTTGATTTATTATGCAACTAATAATAATGATGAAAAAAATTTCTTGCTACCCTGATTTAATAGGGAATTAAAATATTCCAAAGGGAAATTACTGTCGGCTAGCAATCTAGAAATATTTACACACGTGTCCTCCAGTAAATCTGTAATTTGAGTAAATGATGTTAAGAGTTTAGGCATTTCTGCAGCATAATAGTCTTTTGATGTTAATTTTCTCTCATTTTTTTAGGTTGCTGAAATGGAGTTTATAACATCTACAGTTGAGATGATGGTATCTGCAAACATACCATTGGAGAAAGCAGACCATCCAGCATTCGGGAACTGGGTGTGCAAGCATATAGTTGGTGGCGGGGACTTGCTTAGCAGTGATGCCCTTCGTCGTGATTATTTACCACATTTGGCCAACTTAAGGAAGGAGGAAGTGGTTGCTGCACTAAAATGTAAAAAAGTTGCTATAATGTCAGGCGAAACTACAGACAAGTGAGGAAGAGCAATTTATGTTGTATTGCTGTCTACAGTGGAGCCCACCAACTCTCAGCAACAGTATGGGGCTGCAGTGGCTTCATTGGAAGCAGTAAATGGTAGAACCTGTGCACAAGCAATTTCTGATGCATTGCAAGATATGGAAGTACGATATGATCAAGTGGTTGCATTTGTCAGTGATTCAGCTTCATATATGAAATCTTGTTTTGATGACCTTTCAATCCTGTTGCCTAATGAAGTTGTGCTAGTGCAATGCTGGGCACATACAGTGAATCTCTTTGGTGTTTTGGTCAAAAACAGTGTCCTATTTCAACCAACTGGTGGTATCTGTGAAGCAGATATTTTTTAATGCAAGAAAGAAACTTCATGCTTTTCAGCTTTTTTTGCAACAGGAAGACTCCAAGGCAGGTTTTTGCCCATCCCTGTTGCAACCCGGTGGAACTCGTGGTTGACATCAGTTGAATGGCTTGCTGACAATTGGGCAATCTTGTTTAGTTTTTTGGAGTCTGAGGCGGCACGGGAGAACAATTTCAACAGTAGGTCGTCACATCTTCAGAGCCTCGGTGAAGAGGAGCTCGGTATGTTGCATGTCCAATCTTTGTTCGTCAAATCACTGTGTTCACACATTAAGCCCTTTTTGGTGAATTTGGAGACTAATTCCATGCCTATTGCATCTGAAGTATATCCCAAACTTCAGTTTTTGAAACTAAGATTACATGTTTTTGGTGAAGGGTCTTCAGTGATGAAATGAAGAATGGAATGAACAGAACAAACTGAAATCTCAGCACAAAGGCAAAAGTAGTGAGCTGTTCAAGAACACAGCGCAGCATATGTCCATGAAGCTGGACAAGCTTATGGCAGAGTATCCTGCTAGCAAGTTCTTGGAACCAGTCAGGGACTTGCTTCACTAGCAAAACATTCTAACCCAGGAAGTTAGCAGCACCAGACTTAAAGTTCTATTTTCAAGAATTCCATCTCTGCGAGACTTACAACTTGCTGAGGGTGTACATGCGTACACAGAACTCAAAGAGAAAATGAAGACGCATACTAATATAAATGTCTTGGAAGCACTTAAATCCATGGAAGATGACCACAAGGCCTTTGTGGTGGGAGCCCTAACAGCTATTTGGATGCCAGTGTCAAATGTGGATTGTGAGCGATTCTTCTCACAATTTTCTTGTGTTCATACAAACAGGACAAATATGAGTCTGACCAATCTTGAACTTCTCTCTTCCTATGCACATGAAGGAAAATTATGACATTTCTTGAAATCATAGTTTTCTTCTTAGAAACTTATTTCAAAAGATTTCTAGGAACACTTTTTAAAAATAATTTTTTTTGTTAGGCTTGCAAGCGAGATGTGTACACATTAGCATGCTGAGCCTTATATTTGAAACTACTAATTGCAGGGTTTTACTACAAAAAAAAATGCTAACATCTAAAACATGTATAAATGTAAGGTCACTTTCTTAAGTGAGATTTTTAAAAGTATAAAATATGTTTGTGTACTTAGTTTTGTTGTAATTTTTTTAATTTCAATGCGCCATTTTTCTGTCTAAAATACATATTATTGGCACTAAACAAATCTGCATTTTACTCAAGAATTTTTGTGTTTTCACTCAAGTAGTTTTGCCTCTCTTATTCAAGAATTTTAGTACAAGCTACTCAAGAAATTATTGGGTCTCTAGTTATCGGTGTGTGTATATGTAATTTACCAGAATATATGAAAACATTGAAAATGACAACCCCAATTTTTAAGTTCTGTGAACAAGATTAATTTATCTGCGCATAGTGTATTATCTGGACATTTAATTTAGCAAGATTAGCATGACCAAGTTCTTTGTAGTTTATAAAAAGCACTGAAACCTATGGAAGTTTTTCTTTTTAGCTTAAGGATTTTTTAAGTGGCTTGTACTGTTTCAGTTATGAAACACAAAAAACATTAATCACCACATTACTACCCAAGAAAAAATTTTTAATATCAGAAAATGCTGTATTTGCTGGCGTATAAGATGATTTTTACACATTTTGGATATTTGAAAACTACTTCTCGTAGTACATGAAGGTACAAAAAATTTGGGAACCTAAAAATAGCTTGAGGGTTAAGTTGTAAGAAGATATTAATTTTAAAGGCAATTAGTTTATTAGAATCGTAGATAACATATTTTCACCATTTAGCACAAAAATGGCTACAATTGCATATTCTGTGTTACGAAATAGCAGCTTGAAAAAGTTGATAAAAATGCTATGCTGTCCGCCATGTTGCAAATTGCTACATGCAGCAGTGCATTTTTCATTATGACTGTAATACACTGCTTCGGTCTTAACAGATTTTATCAGTTTTCACTGAATTTTGATACTTCAAACGGATTGACGTATTTAATCCAAATATCACAGATATTCATATGTATGTTTTACATTTTTATTTACAAAAGGCCATGCACCATAAATATACGCATGCATTAAAAGATTGCCTCTTGGAGAACTGTAGATATAAATTTACTGCTCGCGGAGGCAACATTTTGAACTAAGTCTGAACATTGGTTACATAAACGTCAAAGTAATCAATAATATAAACATTTTAGTTATATCTGAGACCTACTTTACATTTCAATTACCATATTCACCCGAAAATAAGCCAAAACGTTTTTACTGCAAACAATATTTAAAAAATTGCTGGTTGTCTTACAACCGACAGCAAACTGTACCAACCTACAATAGCGTACAATGTTTGCATACCCATTTGACTGCCAATCGCATGGTATGTAAATGCATATGTATATTTTTAATGAAGGATATAGAGGAAAGAAGGATGGTGTCATCTGATAGAGAATTGTCAGTACTGTTGGCATTCCAGTGCATAACTGTTAGAGGAGAAATGAGAGTCCGAAATCATAGCCATCGGAAGTAACACTTCCAGGGAAGGAGTTTATAGTTTTGATCACGGTGTACTCAAAAATAGCAAATATGGACATTCATGTGGATAAGGACGTCTGCAAGATGGAAGCTTGAGATAAGCTCTCACAAGAAACATCCAGCGCAGATGGTGTTCAGGGTTGATTTTCCGTTACTGGTACAATGGTAGCTGCAGGTTTTTTTTTTTTTTTTTTGCCCTTCAAGAACATTGTGATAGGAAGTTGTTTTCTTTCTTGCTTCAGTTTTTTAAATTTGTCTTGTAGAGGCTGTAAAACAGCTGTAATGCCATGAATGTACCAAGGGCATCTTCAATTGAGGGGTCATACTCCAGGATCAAATCCTTCAACTCTCTATAGCTTTAGAGAATACTTCAGAGAACGTTTCCAAAGTCCAAACCGGCAAATTATTTTCATCTTCTGCAACATCTGGTGCTGCTGCTTCCTTTGCCGACGTTCAAGATATTCGTCAGTAAGAGTATCTCTGTGGCTTTCAATAAGTTCATTGATATCATCCTCTTGCATATTGGATAGTCCTTAACCACCTCACTCCATAGAGTTTTCCAGCAAGCATTAACTGTCTGAGGTTTTACTGACTGCACCGCATCCCTAATGATGGATATGGCGTCAGCTATGTTATAACTCCTTCCACATGTGTGTGACATCACAATTACGGTCAGCATCCACACCACTTTGAATCCTTGTAAATGCCATGCAAGTGTACACCGCCTTCACACATTTTATTATTCCCTGGTCGAGAGGTTGCAAAAGTGACTTCGTATTAGGAAGAAACACAACCCTGACACTTTCATCTTCAGTCGTAAGGAATCCAGGATGGCAGAGAGCATTGACAATAATGAGTAACATCTTGAATGGTAACCCTTTCTCTTCCAAATATTTCTTCACTTCAGGTACAAAACACTTCCTAAACCATTATTGAAAAATAATTGCGCTCATCCAAGCCTTTCTGTTATGTTGCCAAAACATGGGCAAGCAGTCTTTTCTTTTATTTTTTAATGGTCTTGGATTGTTGGCACGGTACATGAGGCCTGACTTTGTGTGTCCCTCTGTGTTAGTACACAAAATAAGTGTCAAACTATCCTTAAATTATCCAAAACATGTTGCTTGTCTTGTGTTGATATTTATATAGGTACGGCTTGATATCTATATAGATACGGCGTGGCATCTTTTTCCAAAACAAGCCGGTTTCGTCAGAGTTGAAAACTTGTTCCGGGGTGTACTCACCTTCTTCAATCGTTGCGTGTAACTGACACAGGTTTTTTTGAGTTTGTAGCATTTAGCAAAGCTGTGAAACGAACCTTTACTAGCCTTGAATTCTCGTCTCTCACTCTCGTCAAGGTCTCCGAGACTCGCTTGTAGAGGCTAAGTGCCTTTTCGCACGGTACCAGGCTATCCAGCAGAACATGTTAACACGCCATATCTTCCAACCAGACATTCAAAGCTTTTTCCATATTGGAAAGCGCTTTATCACAAACCAACAAAACTATTTTTGCTGTTTCTGGTGCAACACTGAAACAATTTCTTATCTCGTGATCTTTGTTGCAAATCATGCGGATGCTAGATTCATTTTTGCCATATCTGCAGCAAACTTCTGCAACCGTCACGCCTTTCTTTAATAAATCCAAATTTTTATTTTAGCGCTCAAACTGAGTACTTTGCGATCCCTCTTAGGTTTAGGAGGATTGCTGTTACTGGAGGGGGGGGGGNNTTTTTATTATACGTGTGTGTGTGTGTGTGTATACATATATATATATATATATGAGCCATTACGATGTAGGAACATTAACGGGCCACAGAAACGCATATTAAAAAGTTACTGCACGCGCGTACATTAACAAAGCGAACACCGTGACTGATACTGCCAGACTAAGCGACTAATGATTATCTGCCTTGTGCACGGTAAGTGGCGTAAAGTTTTTTTAGTTTAAAAAATTTAATTTTTCCGTTTAACTGAGGTTGGTTGAAACCGCCGATGCCAAGTCCGTGGATAAAGCAGGCCGACTCTATGTATATAAGTATATGTACGTATATATACATATACAGTATACATATATATGTATACATATATATGTATACATATGTATACAGACACACACATCCGCACACAGTAAAACTCATTAATCCAAACTCTGTTAATTCAAAATTCTATGTAAATCAAAGTTGTTGATGGCCCCCAAAAATAAGAATAGGATTTTACATATTTTGGAGTTTGATTAATTCGAAATTACGTATAATATGTAATTCAAAGTAAAATTTCCCCAAAGTGTATGTAAAATTCGAATGATTTTTTTATGATCCAGTACGAGGCATTGTGCTGCATGTGGCCACCTTGACTACAAATGTGTAGGCAAGCCAGTAGTGGGCCACAGGCGGGTGGCATGGAACAAGTAACTAAGCTATCACGCACTAAGTCCGCAGATAAAGAACTCCCTTCGTCTTTCGGCTTTTTTCTGCCTCATTTATCCCTCTCTCTTTTTTTTTTTAAGCACAACCTTTAATTATCTTGGAGAAAAGAAATATAGTCGTGATGTGCGAGTACTCGAAATTTCGGGTACGAGTTAGAGTTCTGTCAAAACTCGATTAGAGATTGCATTAGTTTCTCATGTTCATATATGTCTCATTTTGAAAAAAGAAATGTGTCAAATAAATACATTACATACTGCTAAATTTTTTTCCCCGCAGAATATTACAATAAAAAATGCCTCAGTTTTGTTTACCGCACAAAAAAATTGAACTTGGACATGACAGCGACACATCTGGTCTGTGCAACTGTTATTACATTATGACAATGGCAGCTGAACCGCGTAATTATTTTGTAAATTATGTTACATTAGCAATGAAAAATATTTCATCATGTTGCAATAAATAGTAAATAAAAGTGTATGTGCAGAGGTAACTAAACCTCTTTGAAAAAGAAAACATTAATTTATTTTTGCGCTGTATTTCACGGCACAATATTAAGACCACAAACATGGCCACCACTGAATTCTTCTTTGTGTAGGCCTACACACATGCGTAGTAATCAGTTGCTTGCATTAACTTTTGTTACATTTCTTCGGGGGACCTGATGAAAGGACTAAAGGAGACTTCAACTTGCCAAATATAAAGTGTTTTAAGGAAATGGGGATGTACTTATAATTACAAGCTAATAAAATAAATACTTAACCCGTGTAAAATTATTTGAGTTATTAACAGTAATTTTAGAGAAGCATTTTTTTAAAACTGTCAATTGATTAAACGTACAAGTCACATTTCAAATTTCTTATTTTCACTCTTTCTGGAGGTATATTTTTCCTGCCAGATGATTGTTGTTTTAATAACAACTGCAATCATAACTTCAACACCAGCCAACACGTTTGTTGTGAAACAGAATTATAAAGATTCTCTGGACTTATAAATGATGTCCAGTTCGCTGTTGTACACGCCCAATAATGTACATTGGTGAACTCAAAATACACTGGAGAGCCAAAAAAAAACTGATATTGGTGTGCCTATGCAAATAAGAGGTATGGAACCAATCATAGTAACGCAATGCGGTCGGCAGCGCCTATATAAGACAACAAGCATCTGGTAAAGTTCTAGCATACCTTCAGACATTGGTCGAGGCCATGCCATGTCGTCTTGTGGCACTTCTGCGTGCTCGCGGAGGCCCTACACGATATTAGGCAGGTGTACCGGTTTTTTTGGTTCTCCGGTGTATATTCTTTCTATTGTTTATTATTAATGTTGATATTTTGTGCTTAAATTCGCCACACGATACGGGTTAAGTGGGAGAACAAATTTTTTAACGTGGCACACTAGTTGCGACATCAGTATGTTGCGGTTTTTCAAAGAAAGTGAAATACCATCCACTGAAGCGAGCGAATCGAGGTATATTGATTCAAATGGAAATCGTTGGTCATTCGTTTGGAATTATTTCACGAAAATAAATAAAGATGAAGCTCGGGGCAGTGCATGCAAGAAAATTATAAAAACGACAGTTTCAATGTCTAGCATTGTGAGACCCCTGAAGTTTAAGTTTACATCCACAAATTCAAAGTTACAGTATAACCCGCTTATAAGGTTCCGTTTAAAGGGTTCTCCTGCCTATGATGCCCGATTTTTCAATCCCAGAATGTTTCTCCATAAGAACAATAACAAACATTCCCTGAAATAATGTTTTCATTTTCCTGTGAATAATGCAAATTGTGAAGGAAGCACACTGGGAAAGGAAAACCTCAATGGAAAAGATGCTCAACTTACACTGCTTTTCAAACAAATTTTGTAGTTTTTATCCCAAGCTCCACCCTGCTGAGATAATCTACCAGCTTGACATTGATGAGGGTCAGGGTCAGTGGGCCTGCAAAGGGGAGGAGTGAATGTTTTTACAGCTGCTGCCCAGGCAGGTAGGCATGGCTGGAACTGCTGGGTAGCCTGCTTTCCTTGTATCTTCTCTTTCTCCCCCCTCCCTCCTTCTCTGTCTTGTTAGGCTAACAAGACGTCATGCCTGACACACAACCAGTGGAAGGCAATAGGAGGGTGACAGACCATGACATAACACAAATACAGTGTGGATTTTCTGTCTCGAAAAATTAATGTTTCTGTGCCTTTCTAATTTTGACGTGTGCAACAATGTCATTAATTATCACGTGCGAGGGGAAGGGGGGAAGTTGGTCTGCCGTATGTGCCACACCACAGCTGATAGTCTTTTTGGAAGAACTTTACACTTTCCTTGTAAGCAGTGAAAGTGGCTCAACTCTATTGCTCTGAGGCCCTGATACCACCACCATCTAGCAAGTTTACTATCTAGCCTGACATTGACAAGAGTCCTTGGAGAAGGAAGGAGGAAAAGGAAGAGGCCAAATGTTGATAGGCATCCACTGACATAACTGTGTGGTGGGGGTGCCAAATGGGACTAGNATAGTTTTTAAAAAGTTTGTAGGTATCCAAATGTATAATGATTACTTTCTTACAGATTTTGATATTTCAGTTTTTCAGCAGTACAAGATTAGGATATGTTTTATTCCATTGCTCAGTGTCTAGTAGGCATACATTTTTTTGGCAGTAACAGTACAAACGAGTTGAATATACTTAAACTGTAGCCTGCTATATATATTTTTTAATCCTTCAGCTTCGATTGTTCTTCGAAATTCCTTCGCATGATGCAGACTTCGCTTCGCATTTATAAAACGACCTTCGCACATGCCCAGTTAATATTTATGTAGTGAAAATTAATTCATCCTTGAAACAGTTTTAGTGAAAAATTTTAATGAGTTCCTCTAAGAAACGACAAACATTTTCATTAGCTGAAAAATTAATCTTAATCAAGCACATGGACAGTAATCCCGGTAGAACACGCACAGCAATTCCTCGGAATTTGGAAATCCCAGCGACTACTCTGAACCGAATCATTAATGCAACCAGGTGACAAGCGTATTTTGCTTGTACACAATTTTGTGTGCTTTGGTACCAGGAGACAAACTGCCACGAATAATTGTGCTTGTTTTGCATGTACAGTAATATTTTGCTCATATACTAATTTTATGATTTCGCAACCAGGAGATAAAATTTTGTAAAAGATTATGTATTTAAAAGAAATATTTGTTTTGTTCATTATGTAAAGTTATGTGTTTATTACGGTGCATAATTTTATATCTTTTGGTGTCCAGATTCTTGAATTTTTGTGTTTCCCTCTTATAGTGTTTTCCTGCTTATAGTGTCACTTTATTGTGAACCCCTGAAGAACCTTATAAGAGGGTTCCACTATAATATGAATCACGAAAAAAAAATGAGCAAAAGAAACCAACAATAGAATTACCTGCATCCGGCAGTAACAAGCCCAATCAAAAGCAGTTAACATTGTATGACATCACGAAAGCCCCCAAATGAAATACTGACAGTCAAACAGGAAAGGCAATTACCAATGCAATTCGGGAAATGTTGGTGCTTGATTTACAACCATACTGTGTTGAAGATACAGGTTTTCAAAGGCTTTTGAATGTTTTAAAACCAAGGAATGAAATTCCAAGTAGAAACACCTTTTCACAAAGTGTTGTTCCGAAAATGTAGGACACAGGCAAAGGTAAAATACAAAAATCTTTAAATGACTCATTGCATTCATTGATAAGCATATCAATCACTTCTGACTTGTGGACATCATGAGCAAATGATAGTTGCATATGCCTTACTTGCCACTTCTTAGATGATAAATTCAAAATGACATGCTATGTTCTTGGCAATTCAAATTTTCCAGGACAACATACTGATGCAGCTATCTACAGTAAAGTAAATGAAATGCTGTGTGAGTGGTGTCTTGCAGATCTGACAATTTTAATTTATATTGTAACAGATAATGCCAGGAATATGATATTAGCAGTTGGTAATTGCTGATGACAAGAAAGAAACACCAGGACTAGATGATGTGCTTAGTGAAGCCAGGGCTATTTGTAGGGCATTACAAGCACAGCACTCAAGCTAGGAACAGTCTAAGCCGATGGCAAAAACATGTTGGTTTGCTCCAACACCAACTCATTCAAAATGTTGAAACATGATGGAACAGCAAGAAGATATTTCTGCAGATTTGGTTTCCAAAGTAGTAGAGTCACTCGGTAGCAGTGAGTGGTCTTTAGTTGCAGGCATTGTCAGAATTCTGCAGCCAATTGATGAGGCAACTACAAAGCTATGTACAGATAGATACCCGTCACTGTCTCTTAAAATTCCTCTGATTTACGGAATCCAATCTGTTCTCGAGTCCCATATAGACAAAAAGGTACATGGAACTTTGCTTAAAAGTAAAGTTCAGGTTTCTATTTTACAAGTCGGAGTTTAAATCAGTTCTAGCAATGATGATGGGCCTTCTATTTAAATCTTTATTACTTGAAAAGCATGGAAAACTTAATGCAATAAAAAAAATTGTTTCTACAATTGAAGAAAGTCTTCAGAGGAGCACACAAGCTCTTGTACGGGTTGTGGCATGCGTTTGACAAGTTGTCAGAAAACTCACCTTCACCTGTAGCAGTCAGTTCACCACCACAAGGTCAGCTCAATCTGTACCTATCAAATGAAAGAATCCCAAGAAAATAATGTCCATTGAAGTGGTGGCAAGATAATGCTTACAACTTCCCATGTCTGGTGAGGGTAGCAAGGCACTACATGTCCATTCCTGCTACACAGTTATAAAGTTAACGATTGTTTTCTGTGGCAGGAAAGTTACATGTAGGAGGGAGAATATTTTGCCAGAGCACCTGGAATAACAAGTGTTTTTGAACAGATTGTGTGATTTAGCCTACTGGCAGTTTTACTAATTCTAGTAAAAACTTGCTTGAGCTCAATTTGAATTATTGAAACCTTTTTGAATGCTCTGCTCAAGCTCGACTCTGAACAAGGTTTTAGTGCTCGTGCATCCCTAAAAAATAAGAGACCTACAGAATTCCCTCTAAAAAAATAATTTTCCTGTGGCGCTTCAGTTTTTCTTGTATTTTATATTTAAAATAATGAGAGTGTGAGGAACATAAAGTACAATGCACAAACTCTTTCAGCAAATTTTTTAATAATTCGGAAAATTGACGAGTATGGCAGCTAGATTTCAATGCTGTCTACTGACTAGGAAAATTGATTCTGGTAAATAATCGTTGTGTGAAGCTGTTTGGACATCCTCTAAGAATTCCTGAAGGATGCATTGTTACTAATGAAAATAACAAAATCATGTTTATCGTGGAAAGTAAGGTTTCATCTTGCGAGCCTCTGCGAGACTTTCAACATAAGGGAAATGTGGTGGTAAAATATATCGGGTAGTCTTATTTGCCAATAATTCTCGTTAAAGTAACACAATGTATAATTCGCCCAACACATTCAATTAACGCTAAGTGGGCATGTAGAACATCTACGTCATTATCTTCTTCACTGGACGAATAATTTTGAGCGATAACTGCTTGCAACACATTCCCAGGCTCTCGTCTACATGCTATATTCAAAACAACTCACTAAATTTGTGCTCTTTTTTGGGTGGTCATTATTAAGAGACTGCTCTTTATGCTCCTTTCTTGCACCTTGCTCTCGAGAGCAGAGAGCAACGCCACCTAAACAAACCTAAAGTATCGCTATTTTTACAGAGCAAGTAAAGTAGAGAGGTGACACTTCCATGTATTATGTCCAGCTCGTATTTTGAGCTTCAAAATGTAAAAAACAGGTTGCAGTTATATAGCCAACATAAGAACATTCGTCAATGCACATCAACACGTACGAAAAGCTATGAATTCAGATATTGGCTACCCTGATGAGACAATATAGGGAACCCATCTTCGTCAAGGTAGATTTTGTTTAGGTAACCCCAGTTGTCTTTTTCCGTACTGTTCAAAGTGGCACACATCATTTCGGAGGTTGACTTTCAATTCTTTCTAATAATAGGCATGAAAACTCGATCCTAATTTTTTTTTCAAACACCTTTATATATTAAACGTCCTTAACAAAGCAATTTGAAAATCAACCTTCTCATCTCTGTAAACATAGCGCCGTGCAAGTCACAAAGTATCAAGTGAGACAGGGCAGCAACAGTGTAACTATCGAGAGAATTTACAAAATTGTCTTTTAATTTGCTATTTATTAAAAATGAAATTATATTTCTTGTCTCGTAGTTTGAAACTGAGCACAGATATTTTATTTATTTCAACTTTATTTATACTGGCGTAGTTAAGGCTTCAATGCCTTCTCTTACACTTAACCAGGTATAACATAATGTACACATGCGTAAACATAATGAGCAAGATAGAAATATACTTAAATTAACAAGAGGTGAAACAGAAATACGATAGCTCAAATAGATTAAACTTTTAAAATGGTCTGTGGTTTCCAATTATGTACATATCTTGAGCTGGACTAGAGATAAGGAAATGTTTAAAGAAATAAAAAAAAAAACAATAGCACAATAATGTGTATCATAACCCGCATTACTAATCAAATTATAAATGTGCAGAAACTACAAAGTAGCTGAGAGGAAAAGAAGTTCAATCTCAACGCAATAAAATTAATAAACAGATCTATAATAACCACTTACAGATTAATGAAAATTGAATGTAGCAACTCCTTGAAATAAATTTACAAATCGACAGCAACAAATTACACATTGAGTAAAGTGAATGTATACATAAACAGGTGTTGCTAGGCCGTACAAAAAGTTAACTGGAAAAAACCTAAACAAATTAAAATGCTACGGAATAATGGCATGCGTGTGTGTGTGGAATCATCAGCGCATATTCTTAATGTACTTGGCAGCATTGCTCCTAAAAGTAGTTAGTGTTGTCGAGTTCCTTACCTCTACGGGTAAATTATTCCACGCTCCTGCGACAGAGACGGTGAAAGAATTGGCATATACCTGGGTTTTGTGAGCTGGAATATTTAAGCAAGGTGTATTTTTAGCACGCGTGTTAACAGTGTGATCATCCCCCAAAGTTTTCAGCCGAGTATGCAAGTATTCTGGCCATGTAATATACGAGGATAATATTTTGTATGCTAGTGTGAGACTGGAGCTGACGTCGTTTGTTCAGACGTAACCAATTAAGTTTATTAAAGTAAGGAGACAAGTGATTACGTGATTTTAGGTTGAACAAAAATTGAACACAAGAATTTTGCATGCATTGAAGTTTAGCTGCCAAATTTTGCGTGATGTCTCCATAAACCATGTTGCAATAATAAAAAAAATTGGGAATATCGGCGACTGTAACAATGTTAATTTGGCTTTAAGTGGTAGAAAATTCTTAAGCCTATAAAGGATATGTAGTATAGCGTATGACCTCTTACAGACAGTGTTTATGTGACCTGACTACAAGAGTTTCTCGTTGAAAACAACGCCTAGTGTTTTAACCTCTTTCAACAGAGTAATAATCCCACCGGCTAGCACAATATCAGGGAAAGCCAATCTGTAACATTAAATTAAATTTCTACGAGCACCGATTAATAAACACTGTCTTCGCAGGATTCAATTTTAACTTATTTCTGCTGCACCAAAGGTGTACCAATTCAAGGTCATTATCTATGTCCTTAATTAAAGAGCTGATTAGTATTGGAGAAGCAGATGAATACAACTGGAGATCATCCGTGTATAAATGAGGACCTTTTTTAGCACTGATGATATGCCATTTATGAATAAGGAAAAAAAGAAACGGCCCAAGTACACTACCCTGAGGAACGCCTAAGTTCATAGGTTGCCAGGTGGACTTTTTATCATCAACGACTACACATTGATAACGACCCTGAAGATACAAAGTCATCCACTGTACTACATTATCTGAGAAATGAAAATATAGCTCAAGTTTTTGCCATATTATGTCATGATTTACCGTAATTTTTGGTGTTGGCGACACGGCTGTGATCCGAGAAAATAGTGGGTCGGAAGGGCGTATCTAGTGTCTCCCTCCTGGCAATTTTGAAGTGAAATACGATCAAATGTTGTGTAGATGACACATGCGTGATTTGTGTTGTAATAACAGACATGGGTGTCCGTTGGGGAGATAAAGATTTCACAGTTCTGAATGTAATATGTTTGGGTAAATGGAGGTAAACATGCAGTGGTCTTACTGCTCTTTAAGAACTTTGGGGGAGACTTGTTAACATTTCTTTGTGCCGTAAAAGGGTATAGGTTCTGTTACACATAATTATTTACAGAGATTTTATACCCTATTTAAACATTAGTTATGGTGAAAGTATACAACATAGTCCAGATATAAAAGATATCAAGAAATTATTTTGTACATTACAGTGGTATATATTAAAATTATTTCACAGAGATTTTTCTTGAGTTAAAAANACATTACAGTGGTATATATTAAAATTATTTCACAGAGATCAGTTAAAACGGATAAAATCCGTTAAAACAGCAGGCCTGCATTAGCCTCTATCTGCAAAATCATGTCTGCAGGATTCAAAATTCCTCACGGACATAACCCTATAATTTTATATTTTTTGTTCAGCAAATTAAATGTAACACATTCCCCGAAGTATTTAAGTATATTCAAAATAGGTTCACATTAATTTGTAAACTGTATTTTCATCAAAAAAGATAGCATGAAATATTAAAGTTTACATTAACTACGTATGGCTTTAAAATATGTTTTATTCCTTATTTTCATTTATAAAATTCCTTAAACCATAACCTACAACTACGTTAATAATTTAAAAACACTCTAATTTTTATTTTCAATACACCACTTGCACCTCCTCCAAAACTAGTGTAATTTTGTGATACACAAACCATAGACTAAAGATGAGATACACCGATCTCGCTGGCTGCGTGCAGCCAATTTTCACTTCTCAAAATTGAACTGCTTTTACGCCAACACATATAGTGAAAATGGCATGGTTTGAATTTTAGGTTGGAAAACTTGATTTGTAAAGAAGTGCTTAGAGATGTTTTTATACTTCCTCTAACCAATTTGTAATGCAGTTTAACTAAAATCAAATTGAAAAAAGTAATTTATTAATGTAATGGTGCTTGTCATTTAAAATTTAAGATATAAACAAACACGTTCATCACTGTTGACCATATAACTTGGACAGTTGTGTATGATTGGAGTAGGTCAATGTTGGGTACATGCGCAGAAGACAAATAAGCAGTTCACCTCATATTTAGTCTATGACAAACCTGCCAGTGTAGTTGCACAAGGTTGAAAGAAACGACGATGTTAATGGCTATGATGTATCATCCGGATGAAAGAAACTACAGTTTTCGAGTTTTACTTGCCTGTGTAGCATATGTAGTTAGAAGAAACAAACCTAGGGTTTACAATAAAAAAAATTTGTCAAGAATTATGCAGTAAGCGCTGATTTAGCATACGGAAAAAGTCTTCTGTTTTGCAGTTTCCAATAGTTTTAATTCTTAATTCCAGCCAATGGGAACAGGCCACAAGCCTGCCATGTTTAATTTTGTCCCTAACCTAACCTTGTATATCGCAACCATATTTAAGCAGACCATACTTCAAAGCAGACATCTATCAGAGAAGCTTATTTCTGTGAACAAATATAATCGTAAACACGAGCACATACATGCCTTTATAATATATTTTTATTCTTACATTACAGTAAATAACAGTTTCCCACCAACAATGATTAATTGTTGCCTCATAAGTTTTACTTATGATATAAAATATAACTATGTATTTTAACGTTTAAGGAAATCCCAACAACTCTCACAACCTCCTAAGTACCATTGCAAACCAATACATAAGATACAAATTTGTTTCTTTCGCACACATCTTAATGCATAATTTAACGCTTTATTTTGCTGTGTTAAGGCAACCGTTTCTGTCTCCAGTAAAACTTATGAGGCAACGATTAATCATTGTTGGTGGGAAACTGTTATTTACTGTAATGTAAGAATAAAAAAATATTATAAAGGCGTGTATGTGCTTGTGTTTGCGATTGTATTTGTTCACAGAAATAAGCTTCTCTGATAGATGTCTGCTTTGAAGTATGGTCTGCTTAAATATGGTTGCGATATACAAGGTTAGGTTAGGGACAAAATTAAAACTATTGGAAACTGCAAAACAGAAGACTTTAGCTGTGGGAGGTAATTATTTTCTATGTTCCATTGGTCGGGGAATTTAACTATCTGCTGTATTGATTTCTATGTAAGGGTATGCTTATTGGCATGCATCCAGTAAAGTTTATAATGACTGAGGGAAAATACGCAATGCACATTCAAGTAGATTGATTGTAAGCAGGGTTATTCAAAAGAGTTCTGTTGACTGTGAAGAGCCCGTAACTTTCAGTGCCCTGAGCTTTGTTTCCTGTTATTAAAACATTATAATTTTTTGTTGTGTGTTTTTACGATATATTTTAGATTATTACTATTTGAAAAGTAATTATTTTGTATTTATTTATAGTCATTACTAGGGATGTCGCACTCGATACCCTCGATTCTTGAAGAATCGTATAATCGAGTAACAAGTCCAAGAATCGAAGCAATAAAAACCAATTACTACAAATACATAACCTATCACCTCTCAAAAAGGTTTAAAATTACTTTATTTATGCCAGTAAAAGAATCACGCTACCATTTAGTACATTAGTATTTAGTAGCTTCAGTTTGGTCGCGATTTGGTAGTTTTGTTTTTGGCAATTTTCATTACATTCTAAAAACTATATAGGTGTGTGGGATCCCAAACTTCGAGAAAAATTGCTGGAATTCATAAAGATTTTCTTGTTGGGCGGGAAATAATTTTTTCCGTATATTTTTGGGAAAAATTAATGTTCACGCTAAAAAAAATTTTGTACGTCATATATTATGTAACGTTAACACTAACATATTTATTGCGAAAATGAACTAAAACTGGTTGCAGAATTTCACTATTAGAAAGTTACGGTAAACCGTGTGCGCTGAATTGGTCTTATAGGCGAACGACATCTATAATTCGCAAGTATCGATTGCTGGTTGATATGGGACGCGAGTTTCAATATACATAACTGTAACATTCACGTAAAAATAAGCTAATACACGATGAATGTGTAATTTGACTCCAAATGTTTAGCTATTTTACTGAGATCTAACATGATGTTTTTTTAATATGGGTTTGGTTAAAACGATTCGTAACATGCCAGCAAATTGTCTTTGTTTTTTGTTCGGAATGTGTTTGTTTTTGTGTGTTGTGCTCACTCGTCACCAGGACATTGAAAAACTCCAAACGTAGCAAATTAGTAATGTAAAAAAATATAATTAATTTACTTTGCTACTTTTCATTTAGTTATTGATAGAGGAATTTGCATTGTTAGCATACAGATTCGGTATGTTGCATTCATAAACTGCCCGATGATACTTGGCTGTGATGTGATTCAAAGCGTGGGTGTTCACTGATGTTAAAACTTCCACTGAAAGTTAATTTGAGTAAATTTGTGTCTATGTACACACATTTTGATACCAAAAATGCTATTCTTGCAAACTTTTTAATTATTTCATGTGTTGGTGAACATTTATGATGTCAAGTGAGGTTTGGAAATATTTTGGAATAAACTATGTGGACGAAATATATATATATGTATGATTTTAATATTATCTCGTATGCCTCTTTTGAACTTTTTGGAAGTTTATATGAATATGCTCCCACTGTTCATGTTATATTGTTTGTTAGTAATTGCCTAGTGTAACTAATTAAATTTCACACCCTCTGATACAGTATTTAGTTATGTAATAACTAAAAGATGTAACTAAAAGAATCACAATTTTTGGAAGAGAATTGAACGTGGTATAGACATCAAGATCTAGAATTGAAAAAAAGTGGAATCGTTACATCCCTAGTCATTACTGGAATGATTCCAATACAATTTTTGCACCAATGAGTTTTTTAATTCTACTGTAAATTCCCCATACAAAGAAAGGTTTGGAATACAGGTAATGTTGCAATTTGTAAAATTTAAGATATTTAAATTTTTTTGTGTTTGTAAACTTCAATGAGATGTAATTATATTTGTTGTATCTGTTATGTCATATATTAAAAATTGTCTTGATAATGTTTACATTAATAAAGTTTTGCAACAAGAATGGGTTGTATTTATTTTTGTATATTTACCTATATGTACCTAACTGGTTAGGAAAAAGATTACAGCAAAAGCACATCAGGAAATTGTTCTTCCTTACTATACTATATTCTGTTCCTTGGAAATTTTAGGGTATTGATACCTGCCAATGCTGAAGTTTGGAAGTAGGTATTGAATCTGCTCTGCGGCGTGAGGCGCCAGCACTTGATGCTAGCCCTCAGTGATAGGGCGTAGGAATACGTCGACACTGTTGTCTCTAAGTCCAATTTACTAATAAATTACACTTTATTTGCGAGTTCACCTAATCTAGTTTTATTATTGCTTGAACAGGTTAACTGGTACATAAACTCACGAGACAACTCCCCTCCCCTTTTTCTATGTAGGCTACGTATGGTTTGACACCGCGATTGGCATCGTGTGGGGGGGGCGGTGTGGCAGGATTCTTCACACCTGGTGTAGAAGACACTGACACTGCGGCGCTGTCTTCCCTCGGCTGGCGACTTGGAACTGCTCCGGCGCTTGGTGGGGCGTCCCGACGCCTGCTCTCGGAACTCCTCCAGGGTCCACTCAGCACTCTTCGTTTGGCAACGGCCGGCTGCCGTTTTCTCTGACTCTTCCCGCCGTACGTCCCGTTTGACTGCCTCCGACTGAGGTCCACGTCTTGATGCATTTGGCGAACTCGTTTTCTCTCGGCTCCCGGTCCACCCTTCTCGTTTGACGAAGTCTGACTGACTTTTCTCGGATTCTTCCCGCCGCACGTCCCGCTTGACGGCCTCCGACTGAGGTCGACGTCGTGATGCATTCTCGATCCTCGACTGACTCCGACTGACAGACTCCTTGACATCTCTCAACTGACTGCNCTTCCTGCCGCATGTCCCGCTTGACGGCCTCCGACTGAGGTCGACGTCGTGATGCATTCTCGATCCTCGACTGACTCCGACTGACAGACTCCTTGACATCTCTCAACTGACTGCCCGATCCTCGCACTGGTTTTGTCCGGCTCCGACCCGGACGCCTCGCTTCAGGTCCCCCGACTGACTGCCTGACTACTCGATCCTCGACTGACGGACTCGTTGACGTCTCTCAACTGACTGCTCGCGTCTGACTTCCTGATGTCCGGTTCCGAACCGGACGTCTCGCTCTAGGTCCTCCAACTGACTGCCTGACTGCTCGATCGTCGACTGACTCCGACTGACTGACTCGTTGACGTCTCTCAACTGACTGCCCGATCCTCGCACTGGTTTTGTCCGGCTCCGACCTGGACGCCTCGCTTCAGGTCCCCCGACTGACTGCCTGACTGCTCGATCCTCGACTGACTGACCAATCCTCCCTCCTCGTGGTTTTGTGGGCTCCATCGCCATATTCAACATGCACCATCCCTGCACGTGGCCGGGGTGCTTGCCGCGTCCCCCCTGAGTCGTAAAACACGTGGCCGCTGCTCCTGTGGTCCGC